>PVHX01002942.1:0-154417 GCA_004024805.1 Geosciurus inauris | reverse complement strand
TACCACTGAGCTATAATCCCAGCCACCCCTTTATTTTTTATTTTGTGAGACAAAGTCTCACTAAGCTGCTGAGGCTGGCCTCAAATTGTGATCCTCCTGTCTAAGCCTCCTGAATTGCTGGGATTACAGGCATGTGTCACCTCGCCTGGCTTATATAAAACATTATTAGTGAGGTATTTTATAGTCTTTTCTGTGTATTAAATCCTCAAAATTCCATGTGTTATACTTATGGTACATCTCAATTCCAGGGAGCCACATTTCAGGTATTCACTAGTCACGGGGGCAGCTGAAGTGGCCAGCAGGGCTGGAGGTCACCACCCTGGACAGTGGCCCAGAGCCTGCAGTCTCAACACTTCTCTGTACATGCATGAGTGGAGAAGGAAATAAATGAATGAGTCCCAAGGACCCAGGCTCCTGATCTTTCCTTGACAATTGCTAATCCTTAATGTTTTATGGCTCTTTGGAGTCTCTCCCGCACTGCTGTCCCAGTGTGGGAATTCTGAACCCCATTCCCTGGGTGAGGACCGTAGGGCTGAGAGAGGTCAAAGGTCTTGCTCAGGCTCTGGTCAAAGGTCATTGCTGGCAGGTGGCAGAGCTAGGCTCAGACTCACCACTTGGACTCTGAGTCCAGTGCTCTGCCCAGGACAGACCAGCTACTTCTTCAGGCAGGGCTGTCCCTCGAAGGAGGCACGAGGCCAGAGGGGGTATCTGCTCAGATTGAAGTCTAGGTCAGCGGTGGGGACAGGAGCCGGTCAAGCCCCATTCGGGGTAGCCCTACGTGCAGTGATGCCCCTGGTAATAGCAGGGTGGCCCAGGCTGAGAGAAAGAACAGGGCTTGTGCCAAGTCCTTAAGGGAAAGAACCTTGTCATTCCTCCGTCCCCGTTCGGCCACAAGGGGCTGAGAACAAATTGACGGCAATGGAGCCATAAGTTACTGCCGAAGGCCTCTTTGTTCTTGGCAAAACAGAGGGATCATTAGTAATGGAGAAAGCGCTGATGTGCAGATATAAATCCCCACGGCAGTGGCCTGAGGAACAGCCCAGAGGGACAGGGCCCAGAGAATGGGGCAGGTTGATCACATGCCATGGATCACCTGTGGGCTCAGACCTGTGTCCCCCCCGGGTGGGGTAGGCAGGACTTGGCCACATGCAGACAGAAGCTACCACCAGCTCAGGTTCCTGACAGGCCCTGAGACTTAAATAACCACACCAGTGGCCCTCAGGACCTCCCCTGCCCCTCCTCCAGGCCCTGGGCACCTGGGGCTGGAGTAAGTCCTGCTGGGCATGCTGTGGGGTGACAGGGACAGAATCATCCTTCTGCCTGCTTCAAGCTAAATGAGTCCTGACCAAACCACCAAGGACAGGGCTGCAACTATCCCCAGAGAGGCAAGACAATGTTCTTTTCAGCAGTGTCTACACTATCCAAGGAAAGCAGACTCAAGGCCAGATCCCCGCCTGGTGTCCATCTACTCCCTGAGGACTGTGCCCTCTGGCCCATCTGCCTCGGCTCACGTGAGGCTGGCACTCAGGGAGACCATGGCAGCCCAGGCCAGGCAGGTATGGCAGATAGGAGCAGCTGAGCCAGGCAGGATGCTTAGGGAAGAAAAGGAACTGTCCTTGCCAGGCACAGTGGCACACGCTTGTAATCTCAGCAGCTTGGGAGGCTGAGGCAGGTAGACCTCGAGTTCAAAGCCAACCTCAGCAACTTAGCGAGGCGCTAAGCAACTCAGTGAGACCCTGTCTCTAAAAATATAAAACAGGTGGGGATGTGGCTCAGTGGCTGCACAAAAAAAAAAGAGAAAAAAAGAAAAAAAAAAAAAAGGACTGCTCTTTTCACAAGCTGCTTGCTGTCAGAGGAGTGACGACAAACACCCAGGAGACGGAAGATGAGCAAGAGCTACCCCATGAGCAAGGTCCCAGTGCCAGAATACCCAGGACAGCAAACCATTGCCACAGGTGCTGCCTTTCCACTCGCATACCCACAGCAGACCCTACCAATTGAACTCTGTGCTCATTCATCGCACTGACCCCTCTTGGCTTCCAGAGCCTCTTCAGGCAGCCATTACCAATCAATCAAAGTTGGCATGTGAGAGGGAACTCATTTGTCATCTTTTCCAAAAGCCCTCAAGGCACATCTGTGCTGGCAATGGAAATCCTATAAAGCTATGCTAAGTGCCCTTCCAGAAGTTTCTGCCTCCTGCTCCAGCCTCTACACACATCTCTTTGTGGTTTCTCATCCTGGGTCTTCCTTCTTACCTTCTTGTTTGCACTTGGGAACCTGGCCTGGGGGATGATGCCCCCGGTCTCGAGACCCCACAGGATGCTGCTGCAGGCAGCTGTCATCCCATACTCCCACTCTAAGCTCCAGCCCGGGCACCTAAGCCTCAGCAGCCTAGTCCTCCAGCCTCCTGCTCCAAGGCAGGGCTGAACAGGGGATGGCAGGAAGCATCTCTGAAGACTGAAGAGGGCCTGAGGGTCTGGGCTGGTGGCCTGGCACCCAGCCTGAACCTGGACTGGAACAGTGCCATGGGGGAGAGACTCTCAGCATCACTGTGTGGTTTCCCATTCTGGGAAGTTTCTGGTTCCCAATTTTGTCACCCCCATCCAGGCTGGGGTGGGTGTGGAACTGGCAGTGAGCACAGGACATGCTCCTCCACCCAGCCCAGAGCACCTCACCTGCCATCTGTCCTTCCTTCCAACTCCACTGCCTCTGGGGCTTACTGATATTCTCAGGTCTCTAGCACAAGCTCCTGGTCACTGGGCAACACTTGCATTGCTTCCCAATTTGCAGAATTAATGAAGGTGGGCAGCGTGGCAGGGATGAGCCTCAGTTCTCCAGGGTACCCTGACCTTGGGCAGAAGAGAGTTCTTCCTAGGACTGGCTCTCCCACATCCTGGCTTCAGGACCATGCACACCTGAGCTGCTAGGTGAGACAGGACCACTCCTGGGCCCAGCCCAGCGCTACAGGATGAGAATCTTCCCGGAGGCCAAGAAACTGCACTTTTGGTGAAAGCCCTAGGTGATTCTGGGTCATACTGGAATCTGCAAACCCACTATCCCAGAGTGACATCCATTCACTTCACAAGTACGTACCAGGGTTTACTGTGGGCCAGGTTGTGTCCTGGGCACCAGACTAAGAAAACTGAGGGGGCCATTGAGAGAGTGCCGAGCGCCAAACCCACTCTCCAAACCCATGAGCCCATGTTCACTACCTGGGCTGGGGGGACTGTGGGCTTTAGAGACATAATAATAGTCATGCCAGTGGTTGCAGGGGTCCCTTGATACCCCTGGCTTCCTGCAATCACAAGATGTGAGATGTGAGATGTCTCCCTCCTCCCAACTTCCCCAGGTATTATCAGCTGCTAGCACTAACAATAATGGCAACACTTATAAAGTACTTCACATCCATTCATTAAGCTCTTTACATATGTTAAGTCACCTGACCCTTAAACCATCTTGAGGAAGGTACTCTTACTGTTCCCATTTTATGGATGGCAAACTGAGGCAGCAAGACACATCCAGGACAGTCTGGCTCAGGAGGCTCCTCTACCATCTCCATCAGTGGGCCCTGCTGTATTTTGAGCTTCCAGGAGAATACTCCAACCATGCCGCTCCCTGTTCTCAGGGTGGGGGGTGTGGGGGGAGCAATGGAGTGGATGCTGACCCGCCCAGCACGAGACTGACCCTTTGGTGACAGTGGGCTGCGCAGGGAGGCCTCCTAGGGGTGGGAGGACAGCCAGTCTGAGTGGGTGAGCAGCCTCTCCTGGGCCTCTCCCAGCAGCTGGGCTCCCAGACCCACCCAGCCCTGGGCAGCCAGGCAGAGGCGCCATTTTGCCAGCCTTTGGCTTGGGTGTGAGCCGGGGATCCCGTCACCCAGAACTGCCTCTGCTGTCAGCCACTATTCACTCAACCAACAGATCAGAGCAAGGAAGGGGGCCGAGGGGCTCCCCAGCGGCATTCCAGACGGGACGCGAATCCCCAAGGCTGGCAGGGTCACAGAGCATGTCCTCAGCGGAAGTCCCAGCTCTATTTGTTCGAACATGATGTACAAATTGGCCCCTTTTCAGCAAGTAAGGTCAGAAACACCCAGAGCAGGTCAGATGGGAGTCACCGCGACCAGGCTCCGAGCCCCAGAGCCACCAGGCTTCAGACCCTGGACAGCAGCACCCGTCCTGTCCCCACATGGCCCCGCAGCCCCCATGCCTTAGGCTCGGCAGGCTTCCCAAGAGCCTCTTCTCCTTCTCCTCCCTCTTCATTCATTCATTTGGAGAGGACTTTGGAGAGGACTCTCCCTGGATGCAGGTCTCATACACCGCCCCTTGTGCCCCCCAACCCTCCTTAGGCTCTCAGAGCCCAAGACCCCAAAAGTTGTTCTTCTGGGGTGGGGACAGGGGCTGCTCTCTCCTTACCTGAAACAATGGTGTAGCCAATCCCCCTGGGACGTCCTTTATCCTGGTCAATGGCGGTGATCACGCGCACAGTCGTGCCCTGGACGGGAGAGGAGAGACGTGAGCTAGCCGCCTGGCCCTGTGGCTGCTGCTTCTTTGCAGCTCTTCTGTCACCCACGGTTTTTCTCCTTAGGCTGACAAAACAGGGATGCAAGGCCAGCCCAGGAACAGGTGCCGCGTGCCCACTCTGTCCCTGGGCCACACACTGAGGGCTCAGGTACACACCCCAGGTCCCCTGGGAAAGCCTAACCTTGCCGACACTATCACTGTCCCTGCCTTTCCCCATATCCCTCACTCCTGTGGAAGAAGACGGATGGAGGAACAGCCAGCAGAGAGCTACAAGGTCTGGGTTCCATCTCAGCCATCAACAAAAAGTGCTCTGTGACCTCGGGAAGGATGCTGTACCTCTCTGGCCGCAGTTTGCCTAACCTTAACATGAATAAGATGGGACCCTGTTTGCACTGGAATCTGAGTAAAGGAAAACATTATAGATCAGTTACTCTATGCGTGAAAGCATGTCCCTAAAGCATGTATCTCCAAGGATGACTGCGCCAGCCTGGAGGCCCGATAGTCCTATGAACCATGCCCACACAGTGCCCGCCCAGGGCTTTTGCCTCCAGTGTCTCTGCTCCACCTCCCTCCAGCCCCAGCACGGGTGGAGAAGCAGCCCAGAGCAGAGAGAGACAGGGGTCTGCTCTTGGAGAGCTGTCCATGTCAAGGAGTCGAAGACACAGGTGTAGCAGCTGCTCTATACACTGGGAGGTGCTTGGATGGAGCAATGTCTCCTAAAATGCAGAAATCCACTTGGAAGAAACTGCTACAGGGTGGCATTTAAGATGGGTTTTGAAGAGTAAGTAAGAGTTTTCCAGAGAGAGAAAAATGGAATGGAAGGTACTAGGTGGAGAAGATAAAGTACAAGCAATCCTTGGAGACAGAGCTTGTCCTAGGGAGAGATCCTGGCATATGGCCAATTGGCACTTTCCAATAGCAGTTGACAAATTGGCAGATGGACTGAATGAACCAACATACACATGGGAACACTGACACGGCCATTGCCACACTCCTTGCTGAATCGCCCTCGCCTGGAGGAACCAACCGCCACCTGCTCTCCAGGCTCTGACACACCACTGCCCTCCCCTGTAGCCAGAGGTTCTGGCCCTGGTCTGCAGTTTTCTCTGAGTGATGACAGCAAACTGGACCCATCTCCAGTCTTGGGGAAAATCTCAACCCTGACATTTGCAGGTCTCCTGAAGGACTCTTGTGGCCTTGGCCACCTTTCATCCCCTCCTCATTTGTCAGCGGAAGGCAGAAGCTGGTGTGACACCCTCCACCCGACCTGGCCCTGCAGAGATGCCCGCTCCCTGACACATGGGCTTCCTGCCCTGGGCGGCAAGCTGAACCCCTCCAACTCCTGGTGTCAGCAAGGGCATCTACCACCTCACCCTCCACAGCTGTTCCTCCATCCTCTCCTGTCCCAGGGATGCAGAGTCTGGGATACCTCTAGGTTTGCTGAGAGGTGAGAATCTTCCAGAAGAAATGTTTCCACAGAGATGGACACAGCCAAGAGGTGAGACCATATGGAAAGCAGGTCCTACCTCCTCTGTTTCCCCAGGAGCTATGACTAGGTCCCCTGGGGACAACAGCCTATTGGGAAGGTGGAGGAAGGTGCTGAGATGAGGAAGACATCGTGAGACAGGCATGTCCCTAAGAGGATCCAGCCAGGCAAAGGCCAGCAGCAGCAGCAGGCGCTTCTCGGGCACTCACTCTGTGCCCAGCACTGGCTCATTTCACCCTCACAACTGCCCCAGCACAGATGAGGAAACAGGGATACAGGTTAAGAAGCTTTTCAAGGTTCTCATAGCAAGGAGTGAGTGCTGAGCCAGGATTCAATTCAGGGACTGTTGTAGTTTAGATATGAAGTGTCCCCAAAAGCCCATGAGTGAGACAATGTAAGAAGGCTTAGAAGTGAGATGACTGGGTTAGGAGAGCCTTAACCTATTCAGTGCATTAATCCTCTTGAATGGATTAGCTGGGTGGTAACTGTAGGCAGGTGGGGTGTGGCTAGAGAAGTTGGGTCACCGTGGGTGTGCTGTTGGGGTTTACATTTTATACTCGATGAGCACAGCTCTCTCTCTGCTTCCTGATTGTCGTCCTGGGCTGCCTTCCTCTGCCGCACCCTTCCACCAGGATGTTCTGCCTCACCTTGGGCCCAGAGCACTGGAGCCGGCTGTCAATGGACTGAGACCTCTGAAATCGTGAGCCCCAGATAAACTTTTCCTCCTTGAAAATTGTTCTTGTCAGGTCCTTTGGTCACAGCAATGAAAAAGCTGACTAAAACAGGGACTTTGGCTCCAAAGTACTCTTGCTAGTCAGGTGACGCTACCTCTGTGACAGATTCTGTTGTAATAACAATAATGTCATTTGTAAAAGTCATTGCTCTGTGCACTTTACGAGCATCAACTCCTGTGCAACTGGGAAAGGCTGCAGCCCGGGCTTCCTGGGAGCTGCCGTGGGCTTAGGCATGGTCAGGACTCCGAGGAGATGCTGGCCCGAGTTCTCCAGCTCTCTCACAGAGACAGGGGTGCCCTTCATGAAGCATGTTAGTGGACCCCTGGGAGAAGGCTGTTTGGAAAGCACAGCATTTGACTTGAAGGGTCCACACTCCCAGATTCTTTGGGGGGAATCTGCCCCTTTTGGGATCATTTGTTACCAGGAGAAGCCTGAGGTCTGTCTCCAAGAGGAAGTCCTGAGAGTGTGGGACTCTGGCCTGAAGCTCCAGCTGCCAGATTGAGCCTTTTGGACATGGGGGCAGCTCCCTCTGATACAGCCCCATCCTGCCTGGGCCCCATATGTATCCTGGTGTGAGGACCCTGAGCTGCCCTATGCTGTTCAGGCAGGGACTGGCCTGCCAGAATCACTGAGCAACACACTTAGAGGGGAAGTGGCATGCCACCAACATACACCCAGGGCAGGCAGAGGCAGCACCTAGGATAGTGAGCCTGAAGGGGATGGGAGGCGGTGGTCAGCACTGGCCTGGGCAAAGAGGGGACCTGGTGACCCAAGGACCCTCAACCCTCAGAGCATCCCCTGTGGGCATCTCCCCTGGGGGCTCTCCTGCCCCAAGTGGCCAGAATTCTCCAGGGTGGGTGGAGCTTGGAGTAGCCAGCCGGCTCTGTAGGACAGGAGGCCAAGGATGCTCCCTCCCAGCAGAAGTCACCCTGATGCTATGTAGAGGGCCCTGCCTAGCTCCTGACAAGGTCTGAGGTTTCATCTCTTTTTGGGTAAATAAATCCACTTTTAATAAAACCCTGAGCTTTTAATACAAGTGCAGACAGGAAGACTGGAAATGTTATGAGAAGGAATTAACAGGGAGGCCCGGGGGCTCTCAGGAACCCACGGCTCTTGTTTCAGAGTCTCAGCGATTATATTTTCAATATATTGCAACTTATTTCCAAAGATGAAGGAATGGGGGAGTGCAGCCCTGCCTGGCCCAGAGCCAGCCTGCTCGAAGGCCACTCTGTCCGAAGCGTACCGGGCATGGCTGGCAGAGCAGGTGGGCAGACCCAGGTCCAGCCCTACCTGCTGAGAGGCTTCTTTTCCTCACCGGAACCCACGCTTTAGGGGAGGATGAGGCCTCCTCAGAAATGAGGCTCTCCCCAGAGAGGTGACAGGTGTGCAGGCCCATGGGGTCCCGACTCCTTGAGATGTGGGGCAAGAGCACAGTAGGTGGTTAAGTGTTCAACCCTGGTGCCAGACTGCCTGCCACTGAATCTCTGAGTCAATTTCAGCCTCTTGTGTCCTTTTAATGATAGTCCCCACTCCTAAGCAATTGCTATGTGTGTAAAGCACTTGGCAAAAGTGATAAAAGTTAGGGTGACTTGGGCTGGGATTGTAGCTCAGTGGTAGAGTGCTTGCCTCGCATGCATGAGGCCCTGGGTTCAATCCTCGGTATCACATACAAAGCAATAAAATAAAGACACTGTGTCCATCTAAAACTAAAAAAATATAAAAAAAAAAAGTTAGGGTGACTATGAACTGGGGTCACTGTGTGTACCTGGTGAAAACCCAGGTGCTCGGTCCTGGACAATAGACACGTGTCATGGTTCTAATTTCAGTAAATTCCACTCCCCAGCATCCCAGATTAATACTCGCCACCCTTGAGCTCCAGTGTTTTCCATGCATTACCAGAAGAGCCAGAAGCTTGTGGGGGAGAACCAAGTGCTGACTAGGGGCCAGTGCTGTGCTGGCTACCCAGCACGGATCCTCTCTCACTTCCCCTCACAGTGGGGCAGATATAGGGGCACATACAGGTTTTCTCTGCCCCACAGTAGAGGTATACGTCAGGAAACTGAGGCTCAGAGGGCTCAGGTCACAGGTGGGCAGGGCGAGGGTGATTGGGGAATGGGGACCACATTGGGGGTGGCCTCACTGCTGCCTGGCATAGGTGGAAGGGTCCAGGGCTCTGTGCCCAGGGGATATGCAAAAGCCAGGGTGGGCAGTGGGGGCGGAAGCTGGGACTTTTCTAGAAGGAACCACCTCTCTCCCCTTTGTGCTGTGTCTCCTTCCAAAGAAGCCTTCTGCAGGAAAGAGTGGCTGCATGGGAGCTCGAGGAGGCCGCGCCTGGCCTCAGAGGCCTCAGCCGCCTCCTCCTTGCTCCCCTGGAGCCCCCAGCCCACTGCCAATTCCAAGACAGGATTAAGGACTTGAAAGGTGATGAGCAGTTTGCTTTGGGAGTGGGAGGCGCCCTGGATGGGGGGGAACTGGCTAGTGGGGGCTGACGGGGACTTCCGACTGGAGCTGCCACAGCAGATTCTGAGGCAGAAAATCCTATTTCTCAGTCCTTAATTCCAGTCAATTCCAGTCAAAGGGCTGATAGGCATCGGCTGGCAGTAATTTGTGCAGTTTATCCGCTCCTTTCACCTTCTATCGGTCCTTCACTGACGGGCAGGCCGACATGCTGCTGCTCGAGTGAGGAAATTAAAATTTGATGCAATAATCCCAAATAAGAAGGATTTTATTAGGTAATATATACACTTTAGATGAGGCATGCTAGCCTGATACACTGATAGAGGGAGGCGTACATGCTGGGAGCCGCAGATAAAGAAGGAGCTAGGAAGAGTGGGGAAGGGTCTGGGCGGAGGCCTGGGAGCCGTGGAGGCAAGGCCTGGGTCCTCCAGCCCGGGAGACTCCACGGGCCATCTGGGAACAACTGGATCAAATCAGAGCTCCACGCTGTAAAGGGACACGGAAGACCCAGATCAAGGCACAGAAACTGATTAGAGGCCTGGAAAAATTGGGCCTGGAGTGTGCAGGAATAGGCCTGCAGGAGAAAAGCCGTGTGGAGATGGGGAACAGGGGGATTCCTCTCAAGTGTGGAGCCAAGAGGAGAGGCAGAGGCGCGTGGATATGAAGCATGATTCCATGGACTGGGGCACCCCAGGCCGTGCCCCTGGCAGAGGCTGAAACCCGTAACTTACCACCTGGTCTGCCTCCCCCACCCCAGCCTGGTCATGAGCCACATGGAGGAGCTCACACCCTCAGAACAGGGGTTCAGCAGCTCCCCAGTCATTGGCCTTGCAGGGGCAAAGGGACAACCCTGGCCCAGCAAAGAGACATCAAGATCTCTGAGCCGAAGAGTCGCATCCGATGCGAGAAACCGAGCAAAGGTGAGAGCAGGGGCTCAGGAGGGCAAGTATCTGGTTTGCTCAGACTGAGGGGTCACTAGCAGAAGCCCGTGGAAGCATCTGGAGAGAAGAAGGTGTGGCGAGGCTGGTGACGGATGAATGCACGTAAGAACGAAGCCTGGAGGGAATGGGTAGACACACGCAGAAACCTGCAGGTCTGAAAATAAAACCTGCCATAGCTGAAAGTGGTACTGGAGAGAGGGATGCTGGCAAAGGACTAGCCGAAGGGTCTCAGAGGAAGCTCACACTGTGACCGGATGAAGCTGCAGCCGGAAGGCCAGCCCTAGCTGAATACCAGAAATCAACCACCCGGTCACTAAACCCTTGGTTTGATCTCTGTTTATTTCCCGCACTTGTGGGGTGCTTTATGTGGACTGATGACGACAGCAGGTGCCAGAGGTGGCAAGGGTGACAGGATGTTCACTTCTTCCTTCAGCCATTCCATACATACTTCCCAGCTCATCTAGGTCCACAGCTGGCCCCAGCTCTGCTGACCTACGCTTCCAGCCCCACTGGGAAGCAGAGGCTTGGCGAGTTGCTCCAGAGCCCTGAGCACTCAGGAGGAGAAGCCCAGGGGCTGGGGGCAGGTAGGAGCAGGCCCTGCCTTGTCTGCAAATAGCAGTCAGGTCCGACCTGGGATGGAGATGTGGGCCTGGCAAGGAGGCAGAAAGGAAAGGGTCCTGGAAAATGGGGTGGCTGAGCAGCGGCACCCTTCAGTCTCAAAAGCTGGGGCTCCCGGCTGTCACAGAGGCCATGAAAGAGAAGGCTGGGAGTAGGGATCCGAGGTGCCCTGCTGTGCCCTCCAAGCAGCTGCAAACACCCATAGTAGCAGGCTGGAAAGCAGCTTGCTTGTCAGAGCTTTGGCTTCACATCTGGCCCAAAAAGAAAGTGGCCCAATGCCAGCTCCACATCCCTGGCCGGTGGTTAGAACAGGCGTGGTGTCCAAGCTGGGTGTCAGGCTGCCCTGGTGTGCAATGGCCTAGGAGCACGGTCTGCACCCAGTCCACGGGAGCCAGCCTGAGCAGATGGGCAGGTAGGCCCCAAACACCCGCCGGCCTCTGGCGGGAGCCTGCCTTGCTCTCACAGCTGTGAGTCCTTTCTCTGAACACACAGGTTTCTCTCAAAAGAAGGGTCAAGGGCTGAAGCTGCAGCTCAGTGACTGAGCACTTGCCTAGCATGTGTTGAGGCTCTGGGTTCTGTCCCTAGGGCTGCGGGGTGTGTGGGGGGACAAAACCAAACAAAACAGGGGCACACTTTTCTTTCCATCTATGCCGTTCCCCAAGCTGCATGTCCAGAAGCTCACCTATCCAGAGGAGGCACCTTGCTGTCACCTTTCAGCCCGGGGCAGGGCTCTCACTCTAGCTAGCATAGAAGCATGGAGGCCACCACTCTAGGGGTGCCTGTCATTGTCTTCCTGGCCACTACTGCACCAGCTATGACTCCCGCGCAGTGGACAATGGCCACTAAGACCCTCAGTTATGGCTGATTGGGCCAGAGGTAGAAAAATGGCCCCAGGGGATCCAATCCACAGGTTGGCTGGGGCCCCATGACTTGTGACATGGCACAAAATCAGGAGTCTCTGTTGAAAACTTGAACCTGAGGAACCCAGAGACCGAGCAGTTAGGGAGGCAGCTACTGCTGCTGGCTCTCAAGGAAGAGCCGGGCTGAGAGGCCCTCAGGGCAGAAGGGAAGCTGCTCCCTGTAGGCCCTGCTGAATAATGTGGCTAAGCCACACAGACGCTGGGTTGGGCCTGCACCCAAATCCGTTCCCCAGCCCAGGCTGGGTTCCCAAGGGCACACCCAGCAGACATCTTTTTAATCACTCCCCATACCCGCCCCAGCCAGGCTTTGCTCTTTGCCAACCAGAGTGCCCTGGGGACAAAGTGGGAGGATAAGAAGGGGGTTTTTATTGCTGATGCCCATCACTGCCATCCTAGGCACCAGGGGTAGGCAAAGCTAGGAGAGGCCCACCCACCACCAGAGGCCCTCCCTGGAAGGGGCTCAGAGGGAAGTCCCCAGGGCCAGTGGGGGCCTTACCGGAGGAGAATGCTCATAGATGTTGGTGCTGTAAGGCAGGTTGATGAAGATAGGGTCCATGTCCTGGACATCCGTGATGATGATGGCCAAGTTGGCCAGGGTAGACAGAGGCCTGGTCTTGTCTTGATCCTTAGATGACAAAGAGAGTACACAACCTTAGTTTAAGTGATGCTGCGGACGCACACATGTATACTTCATGCACATGCCCAGGTGCACACACACATGTGGACTTCGGCAGGGAGGACTCAGCCCAAGGAGGCTTAGGATCCTAAACCTGCAGTGATCTCTGAGCCGTGCAGGAAGACACAAACAGGGCCCCCAGGTCCATGGGACAATGGTTTCTCCAGTGTCATAAAAGAGCACGGGAGTAGAGCTAGCCCAGGCCAGGCTACCCTGGACGTCTATTGGATTAGATGGCTGGCTTCAGGTAAAGAGATGGCTCTGTCCTCAGTGCCTCTGCTAAGTTCAGCCCAAGGTCACTGCCCCTTTCCATTCTCAGGACAAGTAGGACGGTGATTCCTCAGAAGAAAAGCTCTCTGGCCACACAGGGGGTCATTCTGGGACCTGCATTCCTGCTCTGGGTTCTGGATTTGCTGGTCAAGTGACTTTTTCCAGTCAAACCAGCAGGGGGAGCTCCCGGGCCTTTGACATCTGGGGGCTTCCAGGAAGGCGTCCTGAGGGGTCATGCTGGCCATTCCCCTGTGGCCATGTAGGTAGTACTGGAAATTCATTCCTATAAAACCTCATCAAGAAAGAACACCCAACACCTGTGTTCAAGCACCCTAAATGTACAGCTGCTGACGATAACCGAAGCAGCCTGCTGCTACCCAGGAACACTAGTCAACCCCAGCAGCAACTGCAGAGCTGAACGCAGACTCTGCACTACATGCTGTGCTGGGCGCTGTGTCTGTGCAAGTAGTTACGGGTTCCCCTTGAGTTAACAGACTAGACAGGGAAATGACTGCGCAGAATCATCCAACTGTAAGGGAGTAGCAAGAACTTGAACTCAAAGCATTTTAAATACATAACAACCTGCCCTTGCCGGGTAAAGTGGTGCACACTTGTGATCCCAGCAGCTCAGGAGGCTGAGGCAGGAGGATTGCAAGTTCAAGCTGGCCTCAGCAACACAGCATGGCCCTAAGCAAGTTGGTGAGACCTTGTCTCAAAATAAAATAAAAAATGGGCTGGGAATGTGGCTCAGTGGTTAAGTGCCCCTGGGATCAATCCCTGGTGCAAAAATAAAATAAAATAAAATTCTGCCCTTAACAACCTTGATTTGGGGCCTAAACATCAGTTCAGTCTGACCTGCTGGGTAACCTCCAATAAGTTGTTTTCCTTCCCAGAGTCTCAATGCTCATTCCTGTAAGGTGAAAGTCTCCACTCAATGACCTCTTGGCCCCTTGGACTTGTAAATTCTCTGATCTGGGACTTGAGGTGTGATTGTCCCCAGGTTAGATGGCCCTTGGTTAGTCTGGAGTGATGTGAACAACTTTTTTTGAGAGAAAGCCTGGTGCCTGTCCCTGTCCCCCAGAGATGGAGCTGCGGAGCCTAGGAGAGGAAGGAGCCTGAATGTCCCCAAGAGTCCTCAGGGGTCACCAAGGAGTGGTGGGAGGGCCTCAGGGATGGGAGTGGGCGCAGCAAGGGAGGGGAAAGTCTGGGAGCAGGAAGAGCTGAGCAGAGGGGCCCTGGGGTGGGAGTTGGGGCAGCCTCCCAGCCTCCAGAACCATGGAGCCCATAGCCCAGGCTGGAGAACTGCCCAGGGGGAGGGCTCCCAGCCAGGCACATGGCCCAGTAGGAGTCCCCTGACCTCCTGAGCAGCAGATGCCATGATTCTGATTTGCCGTTTCCAGGCTTTTGTGGGCAGCTGGCTTTTGTCCAGCCTGGCACCTGCCACCTCCATTCCACCCCCGAGGCTACAGTCCTGCTCTTACATCAGATGCCCCCATCCACCCCACCCTGAACTCTCTGGTGGGGAAAGGGGATGGTAGTGGGCACATCTGGTGGGGCTGGCATCATGCCAGCCTCTCAGCTGTGACCAGGCCTGCAGCTCTCTCCTCTACAGCTGGAAACCACATTACTGCCTGTGTCACATGCGGGAGAATCGCCCTGGGGAAATGCCTAGCACCAAGGGCACAATGCCAGCCCCAGAGGGATCGTGGAGTCAGCTGATCCAGGAGCCAGTAGGAAGCCACCCACCAGGGAGTGGCAGGCCCCTCCCGCTCTGCAGTTTGAAGGCCTGATTGCTGGGAGATTAGCAGCAATTTGACTGTATTCATCAGCCCAGCTTGAGCGTGGGGCTCCTGATGGGCCTGGCCACCCACATTCTTACCTGTGCCCAGCGCTGGTCTGTTCCCACATCCCAAAGCCATTTTTATGGAGGATGGAAATTATACCACAGGGACAGGTTTATAGAGAAAGAGGACAAGCACCTGCATGCTCCTGAGCCCGAGTCTGAGCAAACAGAACATGGGGAAGGGCACACAGAAGGTGCCTATGGGTGTGCAGGAAAAGCAACCTCCAGGCTTACTAGCCCCCTTGATCCCAGAAGTTCCTTTTACAAATGACAGCACACAGCCCCTGGGAAACTGACACAGCCAGGGAGAAGGAAAGAATGCCAGTATCCTCTGCAGGGCCGCTGGGCCAGCTAGGGCAGGAAGATTGCAGTCCCCAGCTCTTGAGGCTTCTCTATGTCTTGGCCATGTCTGGGGAACCCCATCTTTCAAAAGTAGACCCTTGAGCTGGGTGCAGTGGTGCACACCTGTAATCTCAGCGGCTCAGGAGGCTGAGACAGGAGGATCACAACTTCAAAGCCAGCCTCAGCAAAAGCGAGGTGCTGAGTAACTCAGTGAGACTCTGTCCTTAAATAAAATACAAAATAGGGCTGGGGATGTGGCTCAGTGGTCTAGTGTCCCTCAGTTCACTCCCTGGTACCCCTAAAAAAGAAAAAAAAGTAGACCCTTGACCCAGTCCAGATGCAGAGCCTGGGACCTGGGCTCTGGGAGCTGCCACAGAGAGCTCCTGGGCCATGGGCAGCCCTTCTGCAGGTCGGTGGGTGGATGTTGGGTATCAGGTGCAAGCTAGTGGGTCCCAGAGGGTCGAGAGGGATGCCCAGAGTTTGCCTTGCTCTTGGCCTGAGCTGCTGGTGCCAGCTGTGTTTGGAGGCAGCACAGGAGCAGGGAAGAGGGGAGTGCAGGGTAGCACCCTGTTTAGGGTGTGGCTGTCCTCAAGAGCTTGCAAACAGCTGGCAACCAAAGCTCTGCTGCAAGTTCTAGAGACATCTGGCCACGGGAGTCTCCCAACCCGGGTTGCGGTTTTCACTCTGTATCCTCATCAGCTGCATGAGTCACAACCGTGTCCTCCTTCACATGGACGCTTATTTCTTCCCCACCCTCAACTAATTCATTCTGAAACTCTCAGGGGCCAGCAGGCTGCTTGGCACAGGTAGATACTCCCTCATCTCCTAGAGCAGCAGCCAGGATGTCCGGACCCCTCTGGCCCCTGTATGTTGGCGATGTCAGAATTTGGCTCGTCTGCTATGGCTTTTCTGTGTCCCAGAGAGTGAGAGGACATCTTGCACTATGAATGCTGCAGGGAGATTGCCTGTGCTGGCTCCTGGGTGACTTCGGGTAAGTCACTGAATTGCTCCCATGACTCAGTTTTCTTATCTCTAAATTGCACATCTTTTTAAATTTAATTTAATTTTTATTTATTAATTTGTATGTGGTGCTGAGGATCGAACCCAGTGCCTCACCCGTGCTAGGCGAGTGCTCTGCCGCTGAGCCACAACCCCAGTCCTAAATTGCACATCTTAATAACATTAAAATCCCAGCACAGTGCCAGGGACACAGTATGAATTCTCGGTGACGTTAGCTGTCACTTGGCTATTCCAATTGCCAGGGTCCTCATTACAAACTGGGGGACAGTGTGGAACGGAGTGGACATCCTGTCGCTCTCTTCAAGAGCAGGAAGAGGCAGACACTGGGGTGCTGGGGGTGGTGCAGTTGCTCACCGTGGCATTGACGGTGAGCTGGTAGGCCTGCGTGATCTCGTAGTCCAGCTCCCGAGTCACGGTGACGATGCCGCGGGCACTGTCGATGGCGAAGAACGGGGAGGAAGGCTGGAAGGAGTAGAGGACACTGCCACCCGCGCCCAGATCGGGGTCCGTGGCATTCACGATGAAGATGGGCGTCCCCACTGGTGTGTTCTAGGGGGACAGTAAAGCAAATAAAAGAGTGAGCTGGAGCCCAGAGCAGTGGCTTCGTCAGCCACCATTCCCCCAAAGCCCATTAACCACGTCCCTCCAACCAACCAGACCTGGGGCTTTGTCATTTTCATTCTGAGAAGGTTCAGAGGAATTTAAAATGCAGTATCTATTTTTTTTTTTTTCTTTTTGATGGCCTCCTGGTGGCTGTAAGAGCACCGGTTCCAAAGATGATCAGCTCATCCTGGAGTTCTGGATGAACGGATTTGCAGTCCCCAAACCCATTTCTTGGCAGTTTCGTTTCCCCGGCTGCGTGCCCCTTGGCTGCCCCAGCCACAGGCCCGGGCTGCTCCGGAGGGTGACCGAATCCGCGTGTCGGGGAGGTTTCAAGGCAGGAGCCGGGAGCTGTGCGCCTTGGGGGAGGGGGCTTCCCTGGCACCGTAGAGGTTGCCTGGCTTTGCCATCCCTGGGTCTCCGCAGCTGCCCCAGGAAGCTTGCATGTTGCTGCAGAGTCCCCACGGCCTTCCACGACACCTTCTGCTCTACCGTGTGTTGAACCCTACCCCTTTCCGACTTGGGGTCTCTGGCTAAAGTCCACTTCTGCATGTGGCCTTCGTGACTGAGGCCTTCCAGATCCCTCAGTCAGGCTGTCCCCATGGCGCCCATCCCTGCCCCATGGCACCGCATAGCTCTGAATGGCCCATGTTTCTCCTATAGTTCCTCAACCAGTGCCCGGCTTCCCTCATAGCACGCGGCTCCGGGGAAGCCCTGGGCTCCATCAGCCTTGCCTAGCACGGAGCCTCACACAAGACGAGTGTTCAATAAATACCCTGTGAACACACCAACGACCCTCTGTGATGGCACTCAGCTCATTATATTCTGAGTGTCTGTCTGTACCTGCTTCCTGCTGTCAGTTCTTATCTCCACAGTGGCGACCACAGGGCCTGGCATGTGTGCTGTGCCTGCTAAATGTTGGTTGAGTAGATTTATTTGTAATTTAGTGAGCTCTGGACACAACTAAGGAAAGGCAATCTAATTGAGGCTCTTCCCAGAGACAAAGAAGCAGTAACAAGTACTGTGCCAGGCCCTGTGCTCTAGGCCACATCTGCCAACTCTGTAACAAGCGTCTTTCTGGGTGGCAGCTATTATCCTGCCTTAGAAAAGGCAGCTGAGGCACAGAGAGGTTAATAACTTGCCTGAAGTTGCAGTTAGGCAGTGGAAGATCAAGGCCTTGACTCCAAACCTAGCTAACTCCAGGTCTTGAGTTCTATACCAAAGGATCCTCTGAAACCTGGCGTCAGTCCTTCCCTGACCTCCTCTATATGATGCTGGGGTAATCTGTCAGCACAGATGGTACTAGAACGTGGGCTGGCAGGTAAGTTCCCTGGGGACAGAGACGGCATTCCCTGTGCTCTGTGTTCTTTTCACGCTGGCACAACGACTAGGTCCCCTGATCCTGCAGGGCTCTCTGTTCAAGGAGCTTCTTTCTTTGGGGACCAGCCTAAGGCATCCTGGCAGCCCTTGCTGAGGTCTTTCTAAGGCCTCTTATCAGGCTGGAAAGGGCCTCTGGAGAGCAAACCCATGGAGATGCTATGGGTCCTCCCAGTCAGCAGGCAAGCTCAGGCTGAACGGACAGACCCACAGCCTGTCCGTCCCTCACCACTCTGCCCACTCGGCACAGGGGAGGTGGGATAGGAGGCAGACAGCAGGAAGCCCCTCTCCTGCTCACTAGCCATGACTCCCCAGTGCCCTTGCGACAGAACACAGGCCTGCATGGACTAGCCTGTCTCAACCTTCACACTATTTCTGGCAGTTGTGCAGCTCTTTGTACTTCACGAACTCAGCAGGCCCCCTCACACCTCTGGGCTTCTGAACATGCTTTTCCTTCACCAGGGTAGCCCTCCCCAGCCTGGCTGCTTGTAAAACAGATGTTCTTTCCCTCCATAGAGAATCAAGCCTGCAAGTAGCAGAGGGAGCAAATGCTAGAGTTTCAGGCCTTGGCAGGAATTGGCAGGGAGCAAGTGCTAGAGTTCCAGGCTTGGAATCCCAGCCTTGCTGTGTGTCTTTGGGTTAACTACTTAATCTCTCTGATCCTTAATCCACTCTGTACACTAAAGCATAATACTACCTCATAGGGTTGATGAGAAGAGTCCGTAAGCTCATGAGCATAAACTTCCCAGCCCAGAGGTGCTGAGAAGATGGTAGCTGGGATTTCAATATTTGATCACCTTCCAGAGAGGTATAGACAAGGGCACCTTCCAGGATGGGCAGGGAGGTGTCAAGAAGCTGGTGAAGATCAAGGGCACCATGCTGGACCTTTCCATTGGCTTCCCTCCCCCTGTGCCTGGGTCTGTTAGTATCCTGCTTTCCTTACCCCTAATCCCAGGTCCCCAGTGGAAGACATCTCTAGGATCCTTTGCCTTCCAGCTTCTGGGTGGGTTCTGCCAAAGGGAGGCCCTTGTGGGAGCTCAGAGGGCAGGAGGAGAAAGAGTCTGGGCTGATCTCCCCCTGCCTCCAGCTGCCACTCAGCAGCCCTCCTCTCCCCAGCAGGCTCTGGAAACACTACCCCCTCCCCTTCTGCCTTTAGCTGCGGGGTGGTAGGGCTGAGCCCTGGGTGCCTCTGTATCCCTTATTTCCCCCTAGCTCTGCCGACCCCTCCGTAAGTCGCTCTTCATGGACGTGCCTTTGTTGGAGCTACCCAACATGAGCTCCCCTGCCTGACCCAGACAGACAGGCACCGGCAAGTGCACAGCCCTGGAGACCAAACCCACTGCCCACTGGGGTGGCCCTGGCCTCCAGGTTTGCAGCTAGCCTGCAGTTCTCTTGTGTCCACCCCCCTCTAGAGCACATGAGTGCCAGAACCAGCAAGAACACAGTCCTCCGGAGGACCCACAGGGCTGGCTGCAAGAAGGGATGGACACATTCCCCTTTGAGAGCAGCTGGCCACACGTGACTGCTAGACCACACTTCAGAGCACTTGGCCATCTGCCCCCTAGGGAGCTGGTGCACAGAGGAGGGGGAGGATGCCAGCTCTTAGTCCCCTGCCTCAGGGAGATGAGGACATTTCACTCATGCACATCTTGTGGTTCTGGGCAAAGGCCTCCCTGAGCACCAGATCAGAAAATTTAAGAGTAGGTCCCACACAGTGGAGAGGGGAAAGGAGGGTCGGTCTGGTGCCTGACATTCTTGGACTATGTTTCATGCCCTGCAGTGAAAACTCATTTAATTTCTGCATAACTTAGGAAAGGTTTTAAATGGGCCTGGCAAAGAGCCATTCATATACTTAGAAGGGGCAAACTATTGGAGAGAAAAGAATGCTGACTTCCTGCATTTTGGGTCCTAGGCGCCCTGCTTTTTCAGGGAAATGGGGAGGGGGACAACTCATCAGCACACACACAGGTTCTCCCACACCCAGCTGCTGCCCATGGAAATGCACTGATGTGCACACAGGTCCACAACCTCGCACAAGCAGAATTCCTATGGACCAGGTGCACCTGGGTTTCCAGGTGTCTTACAGCATAACTTGGTGGTTCAGAGCACCAACTCTGAATCCAGACCTTTCCACTGGGAGATCTCAGATACATGTTGTTAAACTCTTTTTTTTTTTGTACTGGGGATTGAACCCAGGGGGCGCTTAACCCCTGATCACATCCCCAGCCCTTTTTATATTTTATTTAGAGACAGGGTCTCCCTGAGTTGCTTAGGGCCTTGCTAAGTTGCTGAGGCTGACTTTGAACTCTTGATCCTCCTGCCGCAGCCTCCTGAGCTGCTGGGACTACAGGCGTGTGCCACTGCACCTGGCTGTTAAACCTCTTTTTTTTTTTTTTTTTTTGGTACTGGGGATTGAACACAGGGGCACTCAACCACTGAGCCACATCCCCAGCCCTATTTTGTGTTTTATGTAGACACAGGGTCTCACTGAGTTGCTTAGCACCTCGCCGTTGCTGAGGCTGGCTTTGAACTCGTGATTCTCCTGTCTCAGCCTCCCAAAGTGCTGGGATTACAGGCTTGTGCCACCACACTCGGCTTGTTAAACCTCTTTTGACTTCAATTTCTTCATCTGGAAAATGGAGCTATGAATAATTCTACTTCCTAGGATGGCTATGAGAAAGAATTATATAAGGGCATAGAAAAAAATGAAACACTCCTTTCCCAGCATGTGATATTGATCAAGATTTGATAGATGATCACTTCAATTATTATTGCAGCATCAAATATGGCAGGCAGGGTGACATGAACCCCATTTACAGGGAGCAGATAGGAGAAGGAGAGTAAACAGCCAGTGAATCTCTTCATCATGAAGGTGGACTAACAGGCACTTTAAAATTCAGAAAGAGCACATGTGCCTTGATTGGTTCCTGGATGCTGCGGACAGGCAGGCGACCATCAAGAGGCCCTCCTGAGGTTTTGAGAGCCCGTGAGAGGCAGGGTGAGTGAGACCTGGGGTGGGGGGCACCTGAGGCAAGAGAAGACCCTAAATAGGGCCAGCTGTGACCGTGCATCACTCTGGATGGCTCTAATATAGGGGCTGGAAGGAACCTTGGGATAATCCAGTCTGGGATCCCCACTTTACAGATGGAAAAGTGAGCCCAAAGAGGGGCTTTGCCCTGCATCAGGTAATTCCTGGTAGAGTTGTGACAGGAAATTAGGTGCCTTGACTCATATATATAGGCTCTTTCCATTCCCTGCTCCTCCACCACACACATAGATGACATCTGCTGCTTCCCATCTACCCTCCTTCCAAGAAAGGCTGCTCTTTATACCCACAGGGGATGGGTCAAGGCAGCCATATTTCTATCAAGCGATTTCACACCCAGAACACATCTGATTGGTCCAGGAATGACCACCTGACCCAAGCAGACCAATCAGATGGGGCCTTGGAAATGGAATGGATTTGCTATGGGACTCTGAGAAGAAAGATCTTTGCCACCAGTTAGGGTTCCAGTGGGTGCCAGGGCAGGCTAAAAGCCACACCAAGGCCACAGCTACAGAATGGCAGAGAAGCCCGGGGCAGGCAGCGGAAGCCCATCTGTAGGAAGAGGAACCACGCAGAGAAAGGGAGAAGGGCAGAGGTGAGGTGCTCTGGGGGCCTCCACACCCTGGTCTTCACAAGTGCCACCCCCCTCCCTTTTCATGCTCTTGGCTTTTGTGTTGTGAAGCTCCCAGACACTGGCCTCCATGTGCCTCTGCTCCTTGCTCCCACCTGGCACCCCTAGAGCGTGCCATGCCTGAGCAATGGGCAAGGACTCCTTATTCCTGCAGCTCTGACCCAGGTCCCCCCTGACCCTCTCCTGCTGGGATTCTGTCCCTTTAACACACAGAACTGGGCCACAGAAAGCAAAGCTCCAGGCCACCACTCCTGGACAGCTAGTGAAAGCCCAGTGCCTGTGACACAAGGCTGGGGTGTATTATTGGGGAGAAGAAGAAGATAGCCTGGGTGAATACTGTCTCCTGCTTGTTAAGCATCCCCAGACACTCCTTTTAACATGCAAATCCAGGCAGGTCACTGGTAATTATCAGCATGCATGTCCGGAGGTGGCCCGATTGTGGACTTGACACTGTTGGCCTGGAGAGATACATGTAGGCATCATCCCCTTCAAAGCCCTGGATCCTGCCAGGCTGTCCCTCTCAGCTAGTGGCCCATGTCACACAGGTCACAGGCAGGGCAGGCCCCTACCTCTTTTAGCTCCTATTTAAGCTCCACATCACTTCTGATGGAGCTGCTGTAAATGGGCCACCCTGTGCAATTCAGAGACAAATAAATCTTTTTGCTACTCCTTGGGGTGACAAGGGAATAGACTCTGGGAAAGTTCTGCCGTGCAAGAAATCTTGTTCGTTAATAATAATGATAAATAGCTCACTTCTTCCATGCGGTGCAAGTTCCATTACACTCTGGGCTTCTCTAGAGGGGACTTGGGTGCTCACCGGAACGGGGTGGGGGATTGTGGGCAGCCAGGAGAAGAGGACCCATGGCAGAGAGGCCAACAGGGAAGGAGGAGAAGACTGAGATGGGGACAGTGGTACCAAAGGGGAGAAATGCTGAAGGAGAAGGAAAGAGCCCAGAGGCACAAAGCAAAGTGGGATGGGGGCCAAAGGGAAAAGGGAGATGAGGGGAAGAGAGAGAAAAGGTTGGGGAGACAGGAAGTAACTGGAAAAGGGAGAAGAGAGACATCACAGAGGAAAAGTTGAAGACCAAGAAGTACTGACATTAAACAGCAAGAGACGGGAAGACGGGAGAAAGGACGGTGCACCCTCGCACGTTCATGGCGACCCTCCCTGATTAGATTCGTTTTGTACCCTTGACGGAGCCCAGCAAAAAGCCCCACCATCTCCACCAGAGGTGCCATCTCTAAGGGCGTTATTAATATTTATGGAATGCTTGCGAGATGCCGCTACAGTCTTTAATATCTTATTATAAAGCCTGTTATAAAATGCATTAGTAATAAATTCCTGACAGATGGAGTTCTGACAAGGTGCAGGAGCCTTGCTAGATCAGTGCTGGGAACAGACCCTCCTGAAGTGTGTATTGCTGCCCAGAGGCTGGGGAGCTGGTCCCAAGGGACTGGAGCAGGGAATGGGATCACCACTGACACAACCCTTCCAGTCCTCAGCCAGCCTGTGGTCAGCAGCTTTTTTATACATCTGAATTCATTGTTTCCTTTGCCCAAATGGGGGAAAGGGAAGCTCAGAGAAGTGAAGCAACTGGTCCAAAGTCACACGGCTTTTAAATGGTGGAATGAGTATTCAAATTTAGGCCACCTCTCTGTCACTAGACCTCATGGGCCCCAGAGCTGAGGATGGAGAGTTGGCTCAGGGCCCCTCCATGTGTGGCCCTGTTTTATCTTCTTTCCTCTCTGAAGGGCTGGAGTGAGGGAGGGGACTGAAGACAGGAACTTGGGGTTGTCTGGATTAGAGAAGATGAGGTTGATGGCTAAGGGAATTCTAGAAGAAAGCAGGTACCCACTAGGCTCCTATTGTAACAGGAAGAAGGAGCATCAGCTGTGGAAAACTTTCTGAGCAAGAGCTCCTGGGGCAAGGGGGACACGCTGGTGGCTGGGGTTTGATAAGGCAGGTGGAGCTTTGCCTTGATGCTGGAGGCCTGGGGTGCTTTGGTGGGGTGTGACTTCCTGAGGTTTCGCAGCATTCCAGCTTATGAAGGAGCTGTGGTGGGGGAGAATCGGTGTCTAAAGGAGATGTGTAATCGGTGTCTATTTCCGTCACAAACAGGCAAGAAGGCACGTGTGGGAACCACCAGAGAGTGGGACAGGGTCCACCCAGAACAGGCAGGGAGGAGAACTGAGAGGGGCGGGTGACCACCGGGCCTCAGTAGAGGTCTCCGGGGGTTCCATTCTGGTTGCGGGGAGGGCACACTCGTGTGTGCACAATCCCACACGTGCTTATATGTGCCACAGGGCCTGTCTCTGCCGAGGAATAAGACACATCATTTCACGACACCTCTTCTCTAGACCTGTGTCTGCTCTTTCAGATGACGGGCACTGTTGGTTCTAAAAGGCGCTAGGTTTGCTCGGAGAGCCACAGCAGGCTGCCAGCTGGAGATGCCAGCTCTGCTGGCAGGAGGTGCCGCACAGGGCCTGGGTGCTAAGTCACCTTGATGTGACTTGAGGATTTGGGGCTGGGCTGGCCTCCCCAGCCTTTTGGATCTCCTTTGGAGCCCATTAGGCTCTCTCCCGTCTCAGTCTCCCCTCCTGCACACGGTCCTCTCTGAACCCCTGGAAGACACCCACCAGAGTGCTTACCCAACAGCTGCCTGCGCCTACTCTCTGCCAGTGCCGGCCTGCTGGAGCGGCCCTAGGCTTCCTCTCTTTTGCCTCCTCCTCTTCCTCCTCCTCTTCCTCTTTGTTATTCATCTTGGCCATATCTTCAGTCCTAGAACTCTTACTTGTCCATAGAAGGCACTGGATAAATGTTTTAAAAGAATCGGGGACTTTCTAGTAAACATGCCAGATTGAACACATCCATTTATTTCTGTTTTTGTCCCACCCCTTCACCGAAATGACAATAAAGGAATTAAAAATGCATAAATTCACAAGGGCAAAAAGAACAGAAGAGACATCAGCAGATGAAGGATATCAACAAAACCCTGGAAAATGGAAACAGATGGGCCAGTTCTAACTGCCTTGGGAGACAGGGGGCTGAAGCTGAGCCCCTCTCCACCTTCTCTCAAACCTGGAAGAGCTCAGGACCTGGAGTCCTGGTCATGCTGAGTGTGAGAGGTCAGCTAGGGCTGAGAATAGCAAGACTGGGTGAAAATCTTTAAGAAGAGTAGTTTGTGCCCAAATCTCTTCCCCAACTCTTGCAGAAGATGAGAGGTTCCTTTCTGGAAGGTCTGAGCTAGGCAGGCTCTGGACTCCAGGCTGGGAGCTGGAGCAGGCACTACACAGGGAAGTTAAGTGGAGTTAACTCCACAGCACTCCACCCTCCCACCCCACGGCAGCCCTCTGTAGTCATGCAGCCTCTGGAAGGCTGGCAGTCAGGCAAGACACAGAAAAACCAGCCCAAGGAAAAACTCAAGCGAAGCATGAGTGCATATGCCTGTAATCCCAGTGGCATGGGAGGCTGAGGCAGGAGGATTACAAGTTCAAAGCCAGCCTCAGCAACTTAGTGAGGTCCTAAGCAACTTTGGCTCCGTCTCAAAATAAAAAGTAGAAAAAAAGGGCTGGAGATGTGGCTCAATGGTTAAGCACCCCTAAGTTCAATCCCTGGTGGAAGGAAGGAAGGAAGGAAGGAAAGAGTCAAATAGTAATGGGGTTCCCTCTGAGAGACAGCCAAGTCCTCACCTAATCACCCCATAATGAATCTTATTGCTTAGCTGGTAGCCACCTGCCCCACCTGCCCCAAACACCATAGTGAGCAGGCAGCTAAATGTGAACTTATTTTTAACCAGGAAGAGACAACTAAGGCTTGCTACCACTTGGGAATAGTCTGTTTCCAGGACATATGTCTAGGCTCTGGTCAAGATACCCTCCTTGGGCTGGGGTTGTGGCTCAGTCGTGGAGCACTTGCCTAGCATGCGTGAGGCACTTGGTGGTGGGATCCTCAGCACCACATAAAAATAAATAAATAAAATAAAGGTATCGTGTCTATGTACAATGAAAAAAATAGACAAAAAATAAAACTAAAAAAAAAGACACCCTCCTCCACCCCAGCACACAGACCTACACAGATGCTGGACAAGCAGGGCTGGTGGAGCCTCTTCAGAGGGACATCTGGGGCCTCCCTCCTGTTTCCTTGAAAGGCTGCTGTTCAAAGCCAGGTCTGATGCCCAAGTGTGCAATGGCCTGAGCACATTCCAATTCAGAGGCCCAGGTGATCTGAGGCACCCCCCACACACACACACTAGCCCAATGACCTTCCTCAAGAATAAATGGCACTAGAGTCTAGAGAGGGACCCTGTGCCACCTCCCATGTGTGCCAGGGCTGTCTGTCACTGCCTCCTCCAGGTGTCCCTCCCACCCTCTCACCTGCTGGCCAGGAGGCACAAGGGAGGGGCACGCGGCAGCCCTGGGTCCTATGCATCAGGGACAGCGCACATCTGGCAGACCTGCCCAGCATTTGGCCAAAGATCATGTGCAAAGAAAGAGACAGGAAGGGCTGTGGTGGCTGCACAGCCCAGCACTCACATGGGCCCCAGCCCCACGACACCTGCTTTCCCTCCCATGGGGCTGGGCCTCCACCTTCCTGGCTACGGAATGGGAGGAGTGACTGAGGGTAGAAGCCTGAGCCCAGGCCAGTCCTCAGCTGAGCGGAGGTTTCCTTTGCCACCTTGAGTCCAGTCTGGGTGATTAGTCTGATTGGCTGCTGGGAGCCTCATTCCCTCCAACCAGCTTCTGGCTTCCAAGGAGAAGGAGGCATCCACATGTGACTATTATGCCCTTTAGCCTGACTGGGAACAACTCCAAAACAATGGTCCCAAACTCTGGGTCACATGCTGGCAGCTGTCTATCAACTGACTCCCTTCTCTGTTGCAGCAGGACAGCAATGGAACACTGAAAGCTTCAGTTTTCCCATCCATACAATGGGTATAGCGATCCTTCCCCCGCCTTCTGCATGGAGCTGGAATGGAGGTAAACGAATTGATACAGGCGAGCACCCCAATCCAAAAATGTGAGATCTGAACCACTCCAAAATCCAAACCTCTTTGAACATGGACATGATGCTCAAAAAGTTTCAGACTTTGGGGCTGGGATTATGGTGCAGTGGTAGCGTGCTCGCCTCGCACGCATAAGGCACTGGGTTCGAGCCTCAGCACCACATAAAAATAAAATAAAGATATTCTGTCACCTACAACTAAAAAATAAACATTTTTAAAAAAGTTTCAGACTTTGGAGCATTCTGGATTTTGAATTTGGGGATTAGAGGTGCTAAACTAGTAGCGTCTATGTGACTCTTCCATGATCTGAAAAACTCCCCTATTTAAAACATATCTGGTCCCAGGCATTTTGGATAAGGGATGCTCACCCTGTGGTGGAAAAACGCTTTCAAAAATAAAAGTTCAAAACTAAAATCTTCACATTCTTCTGCAGAGGCAGAATATTCCAAGAGAAGAATCCAGGGAATATGGTGCGGCCTAGAGCAGAGTCCTCTCTGAAAAGCCAGCCTGGGCCAGCTGGGTCCAGGGCACTGTCCCTGCAGGCAGGACTGCAGGGGGCATGAGGAGGTTCTGAGACTTGGAGGATTCTAGAAAGTGGTGACTGAGGGAGGCATGGAGTCTCCTGGGATTTGTTTTTTTTTAATAAGAGAAAGACTTTTATGGGTCTAGGGTACTAATAACATCTACTGAAGACCCTGTTTGAACTACTTTTCATGCATTATCTTTTACAGCCTTCCCAGCAGCCTGTGCTGTGCGCATCCCCATCTCCCAGGTGCCCAAGGCCACATGATAATGGGCAGGAGCGCTGGGATTCACATCTGGGCAGCCTAAGCTCTTAACCACCATGCAACACTATTTTTGGTGACCAGCAAGCAAAGCTGACCAGGTCTAGGAGCCCTGGGGTGGCCAAGGTGACCTTGAGGAACCAGGACCCTGTCATCCAGCTAAGTGCTAGGCTAATGACGGTGAAGCGGGTGCTAGGAAGGACTTAGGCTGTGCAGAGGTTCCAGATTCAGAAATGACAGGTGTCGGTGGTCTTCAGGAAAGTGGTGGGAGTGGAGAAATCAGTCATCTGGGCCTGTCAGCTCCCTTCATCCTGCATGTGCCCAAAACATCCAGGGGATAACAGTGCGAGGCTGCACCTCCGCACTCACAGTCCTCATCTTCCCGATGCAAACTCGGTTAAGAGAAATCACAAGTGGCTTTTCACAGGGAGGAAAATGGATGTAAAAAGGGAGGACATGAGGGACAAAGGCATCGAGGAATTTACTGCTGGGGTCCCAGCTATGCCCCTTATGTGTTGTGGGACTTCATGGTAGTGAAGCAACCTCTCTGAGCCTCAGTTTCCTAACAATGAGATGGACACAATAAGAAACACTGTCCAAGGGGGTTATTGTAAGACTTATGGGAGACACTGCAGCAAGTGCTTAGTGCATAGTAGGTGCTCAATAAATCACAGGCGCTATTATCACGCTCTTGCCTTGTGGGGCAGGTGTAAGGGTTAAGGGTGGGAATGTGTACAGACAAGGGTCTATAAACTGTCATAAGAGCTTTGCCAATCCCGTTGGGGTGGGGAGGTCTGGAATCAGAGGGGATGGCTCTGAAGGCTGAGATCCCTATTCTGCTCTCAACAGAGACAAAAGGCCCCGGGCACACACTAAGTGCCATGCAACCTCCACCCCATCCCAAAGGGGCTCTATCTCCAGCCCCACATTCACGTCAATGATGATGAATCATGTTCAACAAAATGAATATGCAAATCTCCTGAGGGTGGGCCTTCCATCTTCCAGAGGCTGCTGCAAATAAATGGATTCTGGTTAAGAAGACAGCACCAGGCCAGCCATGCAGCCACGTCTCTCCTGCTCCCCCCACTTCCCACCCCCACCTGTGTGCCTTTTCACAGAGGAGGGCGTGTGCACTCCCCCAGGCACTGGTCCCGGCAGCCTCGGGATCTGTGTCCCTCCATTCCTATGGCTGAGGCTGCTGGCCCTTTAGGCAGTGTGATGTAATAAGTGGAACCTGTCACTTGTACCCAGGGGGCTTACAGGTGGACAGGGCTGGGGGAGGTGAACACCTGGCTGCTGCAAAGAGCTGAAGGCCGTGAGGCTGGGAGGGAAGGGAAGGGCTGGCTCAGGGTCCCAGCGGGGAAGGGGCAGCTGTCCGGGGCTCACAGGGCCTGGGGCCTTGGGGAAACGTTGTTTTTTGTTTTGTTTTGTTTTGTTTGTTTTGTTTTGTTTGTTTTGTTTTGTTTTGTTCCGCTGGGATTACAGGTGTGTACCACCACACCTGGCCCTTGAGGAAAAGTTTAGACCTCAAGAGGTGGAGAAAGACTGGAATGATCAGGAGAAAGAAGACTCCGAGCTGCCCCAGGCAAGCAGTCTGCTCCTCCAATGTGTGTTGGCATCACATGGGGACATTTTAAAAAGTGTCAGGGCTGTGACCTACTACCAGCCTCTGAATTTCTTAGATTCCCAAAGGAATTCTCTACCTAGGGGGACTATGTAGTCCTAACTAGGATCGAAGTCAACATCTCGACCACATTTCATTCTTGGCATCTAGGGAGGTAGCATGAGGAGCCCTGGGCTAGGACACAGAAGGTCCCAATCAATGACACCCCTGTGCAATCCCAGACAAGGTAAAAGCTTTTGGGCCTTCAGATTCCTGTCCATCCTATGAGGGAGCTGAACTACATTATCTCCATATCAGTTCCCTTCCTGCTCTTTCACAGTGTGAGTGTAAGTTCTTCCCAAAATCTAATCAGAGGCTCTCTTACTGCAATCCAGCCCCTTTGCTCTGCGGCAGTCCTCAGAATAGAGAAGAGCATGTTCTGAAGTGCAAATCAATAAGGGCATTTCTCTCTCCCTTCCCTTTCTGCCAGGGCCTTGCTCTCCATCAAGACAGACGCCACTCTCATGTGGATGACACACGCCTGCTGCAGCCCCCACTGTGGCCATCAGCAGAAGAAGGATTTTCTGAGGGGAGTGAAGGCCACCATGGACCAGGCAGTCAGCGGCCCTGTGGACCAGCCTCCAGAACTTGCAGATGGGTCACCACCCTGAGAGGGTGGGAGGATACCAGGACATCAGTGGGACAGTCCCAGACGCCTGCTCTGCTCTCGCACTTCTTGGGCGAGTATGGAAGCTCTTTAGCCTCGGTTTCCTCATCTGTAACATTGGGGATAAAAATTCCTCCCTGCTAGGCTGTGTCTTAGATGAAGCCAAGATGCGGCAACATTTAACCAAGGGCCTGGCCACAGCTGGGAGCAGCTGCCTCCCTGTGATAAACGTCCTCACTCCCAGGTATGGGACGCTTGCGTTCTCCAGCTTGGGTTAGCATGGCCCAGGCATGTCCACTCACCTGAGGCACAGACCAGGCTAGGGAGTGGACCTCCAGCTGTATCGGCCTTAGGAACTGTCCCCAGATGGGGTCGTGAGTTATTCTAAAGGCAAGGGTGATGGGACATCTGTGTCTGCTCTGGGGAGGCGAAGCCCCTCTGTGGGGACTATGGAAGGAACAGGACAGGGTTCAATTCCACGGTCCACTTGCATGCCTGGTAGACCCAGGCCCACCACTGGCCTCAGGGACAGCAAGAAGCCCTGGTACACAGAGACCATGAAAAGACCACCAAACCGACCCCAAGAGAATATGGATACCCAGAATCCCAGATGCCAGCCCACCTCCAGACTCTGATTCCTCCTCCTCCTCCTCTCCTCTTCCTCCTTTTTTGTGGTACTGGTACTAGGGATTAAAACCACCGGGCTACATCCCCAGCCCTTTTTATCTTACTTTGAGACAAGGTCTAAGCTGTCCTGGCGGGCCTTGTACTTATGATCCTCTTGCTCCAGCCTCCTAGTTGCTAGGATTCCAAGCATGTGCCGCAGTGCCCGCCAGCCTCTGCATTTCCTAAGAAAATTCAAGGCAGTCCTAGGACAGCTGTGGCCTCCTCTGTGAAGACCAGATTTGGCCAATAAACAAACCAGTCACCCCTTCCCTAGCAGAACTAGAGAAGGTGCCTCCTGGAGGTTCTGGTAGATGACCAGCCTGGTTGGAAAGTTCCAGGAACCTCCCGAGCCCCTCTGGGAAGGAAGAACAGCAGAGACCAATGTCCCCAGGCAGCAGTTCTTCTGTCCTTCCTCTTCCTCCTGCCCCAGGGTGCCTGTCCAGGGAAGGGGATGGTCTCCAGCTCCAGGGGTGTATTGGCCTCCCCCCAGGAGGCCCAAGAGCAGGGACAGGAATTGCAAATGACTTTCATTAAGCAGCGCTAACACCATGAATTACAAATGAAACCCTGCCAAAGAGGACCCTGGCAGCCTCACCTCCGTTTGATATTAATTGGGCGACACTTTGTTTTAATGGTACATTAATTAATGCGGAATTTCGACGGAAGTCCTCGTGACACTCACATTAATACAAATGAATTCATTACCGTTGGTGTTATTACAAGAAATGACAAATAAATCTGTAACAGTGGGACCCTTCAAATAATAATCACGAATCATTAGCTTTGCCGTTTCGTTTGTACTGTAGCTTGCAAATATGTGTATATGTTTTCTGCTGTGAGTGCACCTTGGAATTTTTTTTTTTTTTTTTTTTTTTTGGCTAGGGGGAGGCAACTGGAGGGCTCTGGTGGTGGAAGGGGAAGTCTCTTCCAGACTTTTTTGCATCTGCTTCCCCTACCCCAGGACCCTCCTCCTCCTCTCCGCAGAGCCCTCCCCAAGCATAGTACCCTTCATGTCAGGAGCAGGATTGGGGTTGGTCTCGAAAAATCCAGGGTGCTCTTGGGTCCAGAGGATGGAATGGTGGGGTCCCTGGGATGGACCTGGGCTGGGAGAGGGTTGAAAGGGTGTGGCCACAGCAGCCATTTGTCCTTGACAGGTTCGCCAGGGTCAGGCTGGTCTTAATGTTTCACCCTGAACTTCAGGACACTTTGGGGGGAGAACTCCTACGTCCAGTGAGCAGCACTGTGCTAGAAGCTTTATACCCCTCCTCCTTCCTGGTGCTCAGAGGGATCCTAGGCTTGACCTCGTCATGAAGAACAGACACATGTCTAGGGAGGTGGCATGGCTTAGCCACAGCTGCTCAGAGGAGGGCAAGTCTGGGTACAGCTCTGCCTTGGTGTAAAACTCGCAGGACACTGGCTCCTTCCAGGGAGAAGCTCCCATCTGCCCAGGGCGGGCTGGCACTCCGGTGGAGGTGGCATGATTGGGTAAACACAGCGATTCAGTCCAACTGTCCAGTCCCCAGCTCTGGGCTGCAATTTGCAATCTCACAAGGAGCTGGGGTTACAGCTCTCTTCCTGGTTGTCTGTCACCCTCCCAAGTTGCAGTCCAGATTGTTTTTGCTTCTCTAAGGCCAAAAGCAAGGTCCCAAGAAGCCACCCTGGAAGACTGTACAAAACTGGTCTGAGCAGTTCAGATGGCTTTACGTTCCCAAATGTAAAGCCCGCCCACGGGCTACCCCTCCTCCATTCTGCACTCAGGACAGACAAGGCCAATTCATCCTAGCATTCTTCCCAGACTCAGCTCAAGATCCCCAATGGCGGGGCTGGGATTGTAGCTCAGCGGTAGAGCGCTTGTCTCGCATGCGTGAGGCCCTGGGTTCGATCCTCAGCACCACATACAAAGCAATAAAATAAAGACATTGTGTCCATCAACAACTAAAAAAAAAAAAAAAAAAAAAAAAATTAAAAAATAAATAAATAAAAAGGCCTTTAAAAAAAAAAAAAGATCACCAATGACACACTCAGAAGCTTCTATCAATGGTGCAGCTGGCAAATGGTTTGGAAGCTCCTTGGGATCCTTTTATCTATTTATTTATTTAGAGACAGGGTCTCACTGAGTTACTTAGTGTTTCGCTAAGTTGCTGAGGCTGGCTTTGAACTCATGATCTTCCTGCCTCAGCTTCCTGAGGCACTAGGATTACAGGCGTGCACCGCTGTGCCCTGCTGGGATCCCTTTTCAGAGCATGTTTCTCTGGAGGACTAGAGGCCCCAGTCTCCTCTGGTGGAGATGCCCATGAACACTTCGGCTCAGTGGTTAAGATCAGTTAAATGACCTCTCTGGGGTTCCTGCAACCTGGAACTCTGTGACCCTCTGGGATCTTCCATGAACCTACCTGCCAATCTGATCTTTTACTTACACAAGCTTTCTGACCTTTGGTTCACAGATGAAACGTGGAAGCCAAATGCGGTTCTTCTATCCTTCAGTCACTGCCCTGTGGCCAACGCCGTGGGCCCTGCCCAATGATCAGCCCTCTGCCCTGATCCTAGGAGTCCGGACACTCCGGGGCAAAGGCCCTTTGGTTGTCAGCTGCTGTTCCAGAGGCCAGATCTGGGCCAACGAGCAGTAGGCTACAGCCCACGTTGGGTGTGTGGGTGCCAAGGCTCCCTCCTGTGCACGTCCCCCTCTTTTCACACTGGTGCTGAACGAACCAATTAATCACCTAACATTGTTAACTGTACTAATTACACTTGCTCTTAAAACTTGTGGAACAATTATTTACTGTCTCTGCCTCATGAGCTATCAATTAGGGTGACTGCAGGCAGGATGTCACTTCTCTCGAGCCATGACAGAAGAGACCTAGCCAGGCTAAGAGCTGTTTTCTCAACAACTCTTAGAGGGCTTTGCCCAAGCTCAGGCTTCATCTGGTACATGTGCTGAAGGCAGTGGCCTTTCCATAGGAACAGCTATTACAATCTAATAAGGGGAAGCTCAACACTGAGCTTAAGTAAAATCTTTATTGTACAAAAGTGGCTCCCCTAAAAACTGACACCATTAAGTACTACCCTGAGTGTGCTACTTCCTTTTTCCTCTATCTCTGTGAGTGTGAACACAATGCCCCTGTTGGCTAGGTCTGGCATCATATCCCCAAAGATTTACAGGGAGTCTCCCCATGCACACTAGATTACATTTTCCTCCTTGATCCCCGAGTCCAGAGCTCTACAGTGCTTCTGCCCAGCCCATGAAGGTGCCTGTCCCGGGCTTTGCTTCTCCTGTTCCCTAGTCCCCTCTGCTTGGAGGAGAGCGAGTGCTTCTGAGCAGGATCTTTGTGAAATAAAGACAGGAAGAAGCTGTCAGGTTCTGTCCATCCCACCTGGACCTTGAGAATGCCTGTCCTCTGAGGTCACTGATTTGGAGCTCCAACCCACAGGCCATCTCTCTCTCTCTCTCTCTTACACACACACATACACACACACACATGCTCCCTCTCCACCCTCCACCTTCCATCCCCGTGACTGCCCGGTGACAGCGTGTGATGCGAGGCACAGGCTTGTCGGGTAGGCATGTATTTATTCAGGCACGCAGCAGGCCCCTGCAGGCTGAGGCTCTCTGTCCCCTGGGCACCTTGCACCCGCCCCCCCAGCCCTCCTGCTGCCCTCAGTGAGCGTTTCCAAATGTCAGGGCAAAAGGCACTTAGAGCCCACCGCTGAGCCCGAATCCATTACTGTGCAAAGAAACTCACTCTGTCACCACGCAGCTGACAGGCACAGGCAGGCTGGAAGAGCAGGGCCAGCCTGCCACAGACTACAAGCCATGGCCACACTTCTGGCTCCTGTGGGCAGGAGTCGGCAGACTGAGTGGCTCCTTGGCCCTGACCACAGCAGCGGAGGGACTCCCACCTCCATGGAGGTCTCCTGGTCCCAAACAAGCCACTGCCCGCTTGATACTGGCCTATCAATGTCTCAAAGATGCTTTAGACTCAATACACTTAAAGACAAACTCTAAATCTCCCCTGAAAGCTGCATCCCTGGCTCTGTGAATAGCAAGACATTCCCTCTACAACCAGTTACTGAGCTGGAAATCAGAAACTGTTCTTTTCCCAAATACCGTTCTGTTCCTCTCCTCTGCTCACACCATTGTCTCTACCTGGACCCTGCAATGGCCTTCTTACTGGGTTCCCACATCCTGTCTGTGCCTGTATTAGTCTGTTTTCTGTTGCTATAACAAAATAGCTGAGGCCGTGTACTTCATTTAAAAAAAAGAGGTTTATTTAGCTCACAGTTTGGAGGCTAAAAGTCCAAGATAGGGTAGCCTCATCTATTAGGCTCTGGTGTGGCAGTGTCACAACAGGGTGAAATGGAAAGAGAAGCAGCCAAGTGCAGAAGTGCCAGGCACATGGGGCTCATTTTACAGCACACAAGTGACCTGTGTTAATTACTCTTCAGGGTGGAGTCCCCATGGCATAATCCCCTCCCACTATGTCCCGCCTCTTAAAGGTTCCACCACCTTGACATCATCACCAGCACAATGAACTTCCAGTAGGCCTTCCTGGAGTGCACACTCAGACCATCTCCATGTCCCAGCAGGCCTCACGGTGTGGACACCCAGCAGCTGGTGTGAGCTCTGTGAAATGCACATCTGGTCCTCCTGTCAGGGTTCACGAGCTCCCCCAGGGCCTCCTGCTCACCTCAAGGTCTATATCAGGGCACCCACCTGTGGCTTGCATGGCCTGGCCTGCTGCTTCCTGGATCCCTCCACTCCACCCACCTGCTGACCTCTCTCCAGGGCCCCTGGCCTTTCACCCTCTGCTTCCTCACACATACTGGGGCCTTGCTGCCTCCAGGCCGCTGCCTGCACTGTCTGTCATTGAAACTCTCTCCTAGTCTTCATCCTAGTGGCCTTCACCTTCCAAGCAGGTCCTGTTTCCTCTAGAAGCCCCTGTCTGGGGCAGGCACTAGGCTCTGTTGGTTGAGAGCCCCTGGGCTTTTCCTTGGGTTCCAGTTTCATTTTGCAATCAGATAACTTTTTGATTATCATTAATCTCCCCTAGTGGACCGTGAACTCCTTCAGGGGGGCACATCTGGCATGCTCACATTGTGTCCCCAGGGCCTGATGTGGTATCCACTGTCAAGCTGGTATGGTTGAATGATTGACATCCTGGGCACTATCTCTCCACCCACTCCTCATTTTTTTTGGCTCGTGAGGTTGAAAGGAAGTGCCAACTCTGAATTTTCTCCCTTTTGTTCATTTAAAAAAATATTTATGAGCACCTACTATGTTCTAGGCCCTGCTGGGCAGTGGAGGAGCACTGACAGGTATCAACTCTCATGGGGCACACTGTCTAGAAAGGCTGAAAGTATCAGTGACAGGCATGTCCCTCCCCTGCATCAGGTGGTCTGTCCTGAAAGATTCAGAACCTGAGTGGAGCTCTCAGCCCCTCCACCCACTGGGTCTGGTACCTGCTGGTCTTTGCTCATACTGTTCTCCCTGCAGGGAACATTCTCCATCCATCCGTCCATCCGTCCATCCATCCGTCCATCCGTCCATCCATCTATCCATCCATCCATTATCCACTCATTCAACACATAACTACTGAGCACCTAATATGTACCATTCAGCGTTCTAAGTGCAGGGGACATGTAGGTGACCTCCTAGGCACATTTCAGTCTCATCTTGGTTATCACCTCCTCCAGGAAGCCCGAATTCTCTACTTCCCTGAACCTGGTTGGGTGCCCATTCTATGGATCCCAGAGTCCCCACCCTGAGCTGCCACCTTCTCCGCACTTTATCACACCTGCATTAACATTCCTGACTGCACTGAGACTCCTCGGCGTCTCCCCACCACATGCCCCAGCACTCCTGCATCCCTCTGCCTGACACGTCATGGCCATGGAACCAAGGCCTCTCTTGCTTCTACTTGTGTCTAAAGCGGAAGGTAGAGACGGAGACACCTTGGATGGAAGTACAGTTGGCTGAAATAAACATGGAGAAGGGGTATTTGTAGGAAGGCCAGGGCCAGCGATGGAGAGAAGGAGGGGGCTTTACGATAAGACATGCAGGGGACACAAGGTGGAAAACTGGGTTCCCTGCCCTGAGTCTGAGGGTACTGCAGCTATCGGGTCTGAGGGAAAGGGGGCTGTAGGACCAGAAGTCCTCAGACAGGTGAGAGACAGGTCAAGAGCTCTGATCAGATCAAGTTATAGATGTGTATCGAAATGCTGCCTGCACCCCATAAACATGCACAATTACTATGTGTCAATTTAAAACTACATTAAGAGATGGGTGCAGTAATGGGTGTAATTAATGCACAGCTGTAATCCCAGCAACTTGGGAGGCTGAGGCAAGAGGATCGCAAGTTCAAAGCCAGCCTCAGCAATGGCGAGGCGCTAAGCATCTCAGTGAGACCCTGTCTCTACATAAAACACAAAACAGGGCTGGGGATGTGGCTCAGTGGTTGAGAGTCCCTGAGTTCAATCCCCAGTAAAAAAAAAAATTAAAAATTAAAATACATTAATAAAGAAGAAAAGTCCTCAGACAAGCAAGTGTAGACATCCCTGCTATAAAGACTCCAAAGCTCTCTGCTTTCCACCTTCCCTGGCCCTGGCACTTCCCTCAGGTCTGAACCACCTGGATGCCCTCGTGGCATCACCTGTCACTCATGCAGCATAGTATGACGTTTGCAATCACCTTGGCCCCCTGCGTGGAGATCTGCACCCCTAAGACAGGGTGCGTCCCTCAACCCGGCCCGAGGTCTCTGCTCACACTTGTGCAGAGAGGCCTTCTGGGCCTGTGGTGCGGGCCTCAGCTCCAGCCCCGCCTGCTGGCTGATTCTTCCCCAGCACACACAGATCTAGCTGGTGCTTTGCGAATCGCCTTCTCTGGACCAAAGCTGCCATCATCAGGGTGTTGGCTGGTTTTGTTCCTCTCTGAGAGCAGTGACTGACACACAGAAGGCCCTTGAGATCTAGTTCTCGAATCACTGAACAAACGCCTGGGAACAAACCGAGGACCGTATGTGGCATGTAAAGCTCACCAGGTTAAATGTGCGATAGACTCTGGGGTGAGTATGAGCATCCCCTAAGCGGCAAAGAGGAATCAGCCACCTGCAGTTCCCATCAGGGGCCAAAGAGGTGCTCATGGGTGTGGAGACCTCTGGCTTTTAATGAAACAAAGAGTCAATGAAGACTTCCTAATGCGTCCCTGAAGGCCACTGACCTCCCAGTCGGGGACAGGGGCTCATCGACCCCTCCCCATCCCACCTCCCTCCCCTGCAGCTGTCTCAGTACCTGCCTCTGTCCTCTCTGCCTCAGTCCCTTTCCCCTGCAAGTAGGAACTAAAGAGATTAGACGATCCGCCACCAGGAAGGGCTGAGCAGAAGCGCCATCTCTCAAGCATCCCATCTGGCACTCTGCACATCTCCCCTTCAGCAGCAGCTTAGAGGGGGCACGTGGCTTTTCTCTCCCCCTGCCACAGCCAGAGGGGGAGCAGTCCCAATCCCAGCCCCACGTTGAGTCCAGGTCCCATGCTGCACCCGTCAGAAGAGATAGGTACCAGACCCGGGCCACGGGCCACCTACATCTAAATCTAGCCATAAAATGACTCCCTAACTGTGAAGAAATTGGAACAACGCTTGATGGGCTCCTGGCTGGCTGAGAAGTCAACTGAAAATGATACGATTGCTTTGAAGGTGGAAGAGGGCTGGGAAGAGGCCTATCTCCTCACCCCAGGCAGCTGTGGCCAATGTTCTTTACCTCGCAGGTCTCATCCATGCACCGGGGGCCTCTAGTTCGTGCCTGACTGCGGGAGGGGCATTTGGGGGTGCAGTGCATCCCAGGGTGATGCATGGGGACCCCAGGGCTGGCGTGGGCACACTATGCCTCTCCTCGGTCCTGGTCACTAACAGGTTAACCTCTCTACCCAGCATTTGCCCCTTCAGCAGGGGAGCAGGGAGGAGAGGTGGGCGTGGGCTCCGCTCACAGCGCCTGATTGCCTGCTGCCCGTCTGTCTGCCTATGCAGCCCTCCTGCTCCTGTCTCCAGCCTCCCCACTCTTCCCTCCCCCAGCAAGGCTGGGTGTGATTGGAACCCCTCCTGCTAGGCCTGATTAGGCCTGATTTCACCAGCCCGCTCCCACCTCTGGAACCTTCCCCTGTTATTAAAGTTGTTTTCCGTCCAGTCTCTCCCGTCCACTCTCTCGGTCCGTTGGGCGAGGCGAGTTGATTCGATTTGATTTCTCTCCCCCTCTCCATGCCTGTCCACCTTGCGCATGTCTCTGACAGTCCTGCAGCCCAGAGTTCAGCAAAAACTAAGAAAATTAACTTCTAACCCCAGAGTAAAAATAGCTACAATAAAGCCAGATGACTAATAAAGCTTCATCTAATGTCATTTTGATTAAAATCAGAGACCTGTCCCCTCATCCTACCCCAGCCAGCAAGGGCAAGTCTGCCCTTTAAAAAAGTAGCTTTTGGGAGGATGGAAAGCAGCCTACTACGCTCACCTGCAATTTGCTTTTTTCTCATCCTTTTTCCCTCTCACAGGCTTTGACTTACAAGTTGGGGTGTCTCCAAGGGCCCCAGAGATCCACTTGCTGGTCTTGCCTACGCCCATCAGTACTCAGTCACTTTGGAAGAACCAAGTCACTTTGAAGCTGCAGCTCCCAGCAGTCCTGGGACCTCCCAGTCCCCCCAGTCCCACATGGGGCATGATTGAAGATGGGGTGCTGGGGGGTCTGGCTGTATCCTGGCCCTGAGCTCCTGTGGGGCCTGTGGGCAATCACAGTACCATGGTACCCATTTGGGCCTCTACTTTCCCATCTGTCAAGTGGGAAGAGTGCAGGGATTTGTGGCAAAATTCAGGCCTCCCCCTGTTTGCTTACAGTTCTAATCAGAGTCATCTAGGAGGGACTCCCCAGGTTGGTACAGGAAATCCCTGGCATGTATTCACTAGCATGAGCAACACTGATTATATATGGACCCCAATAAGCCTGCAGTTGGCCAGTGGCCGGGTTGGGCTCTGGAAAGGTCAATGCCAATATCACATCCCTATTTCCTGGAGCTCTGAGGGTGAGGGAGAGGGGAGTTATCCTTGGATCCCATCCTCAAGTTTGTGATAGCAGCATTTTTGGGGGCGGGGCGGGTACCAGGGATTGAATCTAGCGGTACTCAACCACCGAGCCACATCTCCAGCCCTGTTTTGTATTTTATTTAGAGAAAGGGTCTCAGTGAGTTGCTTAGGGCCTCACTAAATTGCTGAGGCTGACTTTGAATACACAATCCTCCTGCCTCAGCCTCCAGAGCCGCTGGGATCACAGGTATGTGCCACTGCACTCTGCTCGTGACAGCAACATTTCTTCTAGGGCTCTCTGGATGATCAAGATCCACATGGCCAGGAGGCCGAGAGGGGGACACGTTCTGGATCAGGCTGGCATGCAGGGGTGAGAGCCTAGTCCTAGGCATCAGAATCTCCCCACCCCTGATCCCCAGCTCCTTGTGCTCCTGGAGCCGGTGCTTAGCTCTCCAGGCCGTGGTGCCCTCCCTTGGAGGGGGCTGCTGAAGGAGCCTTCCTGGAGGTCATAGACCAGGCTGTCAGGAGAGGTTGCTACCTTTGCACTGGAACGAATCTAGAGCTCTAGGGCACCCCTGGCCTTGGACAGGTGTCACCACACAGGACCATGCCTACACCTCCCACCCGCTCCCTGTCCTTATGATTACCCCACTCTGAAGCCCAGGGGATGCTAGGCCCACAGAAGCCCCTTCAACTCCCCCAGGAAAGTTCTCCTTGCTCAGACTCACTGGCATCCTAAAGAAGCTGAGATTACAAAAGCCTGCCCTGCCTGCGCTGCTCTTGGAGGGGGTGAAGGGGAGATGGAGTGTGGCAGCTTGGAGGCCGCCCAGCTGCCAGGACAGGCGGTTCAGTTTCATTTGCCACCCCCAGCCGTCTCCCCCTCAGGGCACTGAGCTGTGGAGGCAGAAGTCTAGTGCTTTTCAATTTCACGCCAGGTATCAGTGGCCAGTCCCTAGCTGGCCTTATCTCCTCAGCCTCCTGCCCAGGTGGGAGCCCCCTGAGCTTAGCCTCCTGCAGAGCCCAGAGCAAGGCAGCTCCAGGGCCAAGACATACAAACAGAAGGGACCTTGGAGCACTGACATCTGCAGGGCAAGAAGGGAGGCTGGGTCCCAAGACCTGTTAGAAGAGGTGGAGGAGCTTAGCACAGTGGCAAATGCCTATAATCCCAGTGGCTCAGGAGGCTGAGGCAGGAGGATCACGAGTTCAAAGCCAGCCTCAGCAACGGCAAGGCGCTAAGCAACTCAGTGAGACCCTGTCTCTACATAAAACACAAAATAGGGCTGAGGAGGTGGCACAGTGGTTAAGTGCCCCTGAGTTCAATCCCTGGTACCCAGCACCCCCAAAAAAGAAGTGAGGCCTTAGGAATAAGAATTGCTTAGCCACTTAAACCTGAGGTTCAAGAGCAGAACATGAGACCCAGGATAACCATGATTGCTGGAGGCGGAAGATCCCTAGGGATCCTCTCACCCTCCATGCTGCTTTTTCTTGTTATTCACATGAGGAAACTGAGGCTTTGGAGAAATAACTGTTCAAAGTCCTATACCTCTGATGGAACTGGGGTCTGGCCCCAGGCTATAGGACCAAGGGTCCCTGGCTGTAACCATTAAGCGATGCCACCTGGCTATCTCCAAGTGACTACATGGAAGCTCCTCAAGGTCTTCACACACAGAGAGATCCCCAGTCATAAGGCTCCTTCCTCTCCAGCTGACCTCGATGCTAACCCTTGGAGCCTCAGTTTTTCTGTCTAAAAAATGGGAAGAAGAAGAACAACGAATATAAAAATCCTTACAGTCCTTAACAGATCTAAATTTGGGGCCAGAAAACTGTGATCAAGGACCAAATCTGGCCCACAGACTGTTTTTATTCAAACCATCAGCTAAGACTGATTTTTATATTTTTAAATGTTTAGGGAAAAGATCAAAAGAATATTTCATGATATGTGAAATTAACATCCAATTCGAATTCAGCGTCCACAACGGACATTGGAACACAGCATACTTTTTTTTTTAATACTGGGGATCGACTAGGGGTGCATAACCACTACATACTCATTTTTTATATGTTGTCTGTGGCTGCTTTTGTGCAACAAGAAAGTTGATTGCACCAGAGACCGTGTGGTCATCAAAGTCTCAAATACTTAGCATCTGGCCCTTTGCAGAAAATGAACCGACTTCTGACGTAAAAGGCTGAGCTGGGCCTGGTTGGTCTCCAGACCCCAGGAGTGGCCAGGGGTTCAGAAACCCAAGAAGGGAGCTGGGTGGAGAAACACCTTCTGGAATCTTCTCTAGCCACGTGTGCAAAGCTCCCAGGGAAATGCTATGCGACCCCACCTGCACCCTCCTGCAATCAGGATTACACTTCCCATGTAAGCCCCTCAGCGTCTGCAGGGAGAGGTGTCCCCTGGTAACCCGCAGCTCTGGGGACTCCCCTTCCAACTGCCCTCCAGTCCAGAGATCAAGCCCCAGGATTGCCTTCTGCTCCTACAGACTTCCTGTGGCCAACAGGCCCCTGGACTCCCGGCCTGGCTGGCCAAGGCTTGAGTGTTGTCGATAAGTGGGTGGTTGTGTGGCTGGTGCGAGGGCCAGAGGAGAGGAATCAGAGCAGGTAATTGCTGTGTGAAAATGACAGCCCAGCGATTTATCCACCCCAGACTGGGCTTCAGCATACCAAGAGGCAGCCAGCGGCTGGGAATCAATACCACCCCAGAGGAGGGATTATTAGGGAGAGAAGGGGGTTTGAAAGATCCATAAGGCCTGATGACTGTCTATTTCCAAGGGGGCCATCAGCTGCATGAGGATTGTATGCTCAGGAGCAGGGCTCTGGCAGCCCCCGCCAGGAAGGCTGCGCCTGCGGCAGATGCAGGGCCTTCTCCGTGTCTTCCACCTGCCACCTGAGGGGTGGATGTGAGTAGACACTGTTTGAAAGGAACCTGGGGTCCCAAGAGCCAGCCTAGGGGTAAACAGTGATGGGAACATGAGGGACAGTCATCTGACCAAAGTGTGCACCCAGCCAACAAGGGGAAGACCTAGTCCTGGTGCCCACGTCAGCCGTCACTGGGGCATGCTGGGCAGACCCTTCCCAGCAAGGCCCTCGGTCCAGCCCCGTGAGGCCCCAGGGATGGGAAGTTGGCTGGGAATTGGGGCTAATGAGGATGTGGGCTGCTTGGGACTCCTGAGCTAGGACCCTGGTCAGCACGGGAGAAGGTAGGAGGGGACATTCCTTCCCCACCTCAGGGCCCTCCTCTGCTTTGACTGTCCAAAGGGCCCAGGAAGGGATGAGATGGGGGTGATTGCTGCTCCCTTGTCTCTTGGGGAAGAAGAGGGGGCACTTCTTAGGGCAGCAGAGGCCATCTGAAGCCAACACCACAGCATGTGTGTGGTCTCCTCTCCAGTCCTCGGGACCTGCAGCTCTGAACCAGGCGTGGGCTGGGCAGGATATTTGAGACCATGGTCTAGAAACCGACTCATACTGGCCTTGCCACCAGATCCTCAGGTGCTTAGTACCATGTGCCAAATTACCCAGTCAAGGGGCAATTGCCATGTGAGACACCAGGAATTGCCAAGCGATACACCGGACAGGCAGAGGAAAATGAGCTGCTTTCTGGTCCAGCCTGGGCAAACGAAGGGGTGGCTTCCCCAAGGCGTGCCCAGGAGGCACGTGCACTCTGCTCTGCTAGTGAGCCTCGGCCTGCTCCAGCCACTCCTTCACCTGGAGGAAGCTCACATCCCTGATCACTTCACATCTGAGACCTGAGTGCTGCACATCCTTAACAAGCAGAAAGCCTGTCCCCAGATCCCTAGGGGGTCCCTGTGGAAATAAAGGGCTGTGGTTCTGGAAGAAAGTGTTGCGATGCCAACTGCCCCTGCCAGACACTGCCCCAGAAGGTACACCCGGGGGCTGGCCTAGGGGTGGGAAGAGCAAAGACAGGCGGGGGTGAGCAGGAGAGGGGGGGTGAGCAGGAGAGGGAGACAAACAGAGGAGGCACAGAGAGAGGAAGGGAAAGAGAAAGAGAGAGGGAGGGAGAGGGAGAGAGGGAGCAAGAGCCAAGAGTTAGAGAAAGCCATGAATGGAAGAGGGAAAGAAAGAGGAAAGAGAGAGACCAAGAGAGACAGAGATGGAGAGAGGAGAGAGGAAAGAGAGAGGAGGGGGAAGAAAGGAAAGGGCAGAGGCAAACTGCAGGTGGGAGGGACCCGAATCTGCGCACTCTCCAGGTAGGAGCAGCTGGAGGCTGGGTTTGTGGGGCAGCCCTCAGGAGACGGTGGGAACAAATTGGGTTTTGAAAAGAAAGATAAAAGGAGCTGTTACATTGCCACTTTTGCATCACTTAGTTCATTAGGCTTGACATGTGTCTAACAAACAAAGCACAAGCAGGGAAAGCAAGGGAGAGAGGAGACAGCGATGGATGGACAGGCTGAGGAAGGTGGGGGCCCTGGGAGCTTGGCCTTCCCTAGCCCCCTAACCCACATCCTGGCTTCTACTCTGAGGATCTGGTCCCCTGTCGAAGGAGCCAGGAGGGATGGACTGCCGGACTCCAGGAGGGATGGGTATGGAGGCAGTTGGCCCTGACCTGGGGTGCTCCCTCTGGACTCTGGCTGGGGCACATGGGGAAGAGAACTAACATGTGGTGGGGGGCAAGGACACAGCGTGGGGAGAGCCACCTGACATTTTCCTTGAGGCTCAAGTCTCAGGGACACTGGAAACTCCCTGGGTTCCCAGGAGACAGGCTGACCATTTATTCAGGGTCAAAGTCAAGTGAGGAGAGCCATGACACAGTTCAGGGCTTCTGTTCTCTGGTCCCAACACATCTCCCAATTTCCACTTCCGTCCCTTGCCCAACCACGGGAACTCAGCAGGTGACCACCTCCAGCCTCAGGTCCTCACGAGAGCGTCCTCATGGGTGCTGGAGAGGTAAGCACTTCTGCTCGCCAGCTGCACAAGGCTTGGTGGGGACTTAGCAAACAGGGCAGGTAAAAGCCCCCGGTGCACTTCTGGATCCCAAAGATACTCATTTAAAGAAAAGTAAATACAGCGATGATTGATTGCTAACTCCCGGGGGCCCGTCGCACACAGTCACCTGCCGTCTCCACCAAGAAGGCAGTTCTTGTAACTGCCTGTCATTTGCCAGAATATATTCACCTCACTTGCCTTTGTATCCCGTTTTGCTCAAATCAGATTAATTCAAGAATCGAGGAAAAACAAGCATGTTGAACATGACAGAGAAGCAGGAAGAAAAATAGTTTGGAGGACAATGGTGCCACCAGTCATGGACCATGCAACACCTCTTGCCTGGGCCTCAGTTTCCCCAGGCGTCATGTGAGGGGTGGGCGACAGAGGTGGGAAGGGGCTCTCCAACTCTGGGTCAGGGCTCTGGAATTCTGGGCAGTTAAAGGTGGTCTTGCCACAAACCAGGAAACAGCCAGCCTCACGCTGTCATCTCTGCCCTCACTGTCACAGCCCCTGGGGAGACCTGGTGGCAAGTCATTAGCATGTGCTGGAGGGTATGAGCAGTTCACAGCTTGGGGTTCACCTGTGGTGTGCCTGAACCTTCGGTGTATTGGAAAGTGAACTCATTTACCACGTTCTCGGTCATTCTGCACATGACCTGGGGAGCTGTCCTGGGGGTGAGCGGTGGGCAGGAGGAATACTGATGGGTTGATCTTTCTCCCACCCTGGCTGAATAGTGTGGGCCTCACGTGCTCCCATCTGTAAAATGGAGCCAGAGATATGGCAACGCTGAGTCTGGGGTCCCACTCACTCAAAGAGGGCTCAGGGAGAGATTAAGCAACCTACTTCCTATTAACACACACCTTCTTTGGGCGAGGCTCTTGTGGAAGGGGTGGGAACGCCATGGGTTTGAACCCCAGCTCCGCACTGCACCCGCTGAGCGGAGGTGAGTGGTTCATTGACTTGCCCTGGGTCTCCTCATTTGCCACGAGATAACAACAACACTGTTATCTCAAGCGTCCACAGGATCCGGAGGCTGAGGCAGGAGGATGGTGAGTTCAACGCCAGCCTCAGCAGTGGTGAGGCGCTAAGCAACTCAGTGAGACCCTGTCTCTACGTAAAACACAAAATAGGGCTGGGGACGTGGCTCAGTGGTCGAGTGCTCCTCTGTTCAATCTCTGGTACCCCACTAAAAAAATTATAGAGTCCTCAGGAAATGGAATGATGTTCGAAATCAGGCAACACAGCACTGGCCATGCTGAGGCCTCTTCCTCGCCCCTGACTCCGTGATGCGACTGGATAAATGCCTGAGATGCCAGTGGTCGGATTTTTCGGGGGTTCACTGGGGAGAGGAGAAGCCAGACTGAAGGCTGGCAGAGACGCCACCTGAGGCTGAGGAGGGGGGACACACAGTTCATTCATTAGTGGGCTCCTCTGGGACGTGGATGGGATGTGGAAATGACCAGATAACACTGTTTTTAAGGAAATACGAAGAGCCACTTGGCACAGGCAAAGCTATTATGGGCTGCATTGTCCTCAGCATCAGTGATATGAGGAAAAATCCTTCATGTTAATGTGTTTTCCTGCATCGTGACTTTTCATTGAGGGGGGGCTGGTGACATTCTGCTAGCTAGCGAAAATGCAAATGGGATGACGGCCCCTCCCACTGTGTCGTCCGTCAGACCCTTGACGGATCGTGTCCCGAGCTCTCTGCTGTGTTTATTACTACTAATGACTTTCTCGTTAGGATTTGGCTCCGAAACATAACCGATGGTTCTGGAAGAATCCCATTATTTCCACACATTATTCAATTAGAGAACCAAGCTGCTCTTCTGCTTGGAGGGTAGGGGCTGTGACCCTAAGGGGTGGGCACTTGTCTCTTGCTCCCACCCCACGTCCCCCAGCCCCAGGGGAAGATGGGAAGATGGGGCTGGAGGCTGGGCAGCGGCCAGGGAGTGCTGCGCAGGGCAGGCGTCCACACGGAGCCACAAACAAGCATCCAGAGAGTCCCGACCCTTGTCCCAGTTCCACAGGCCAGACTGTCCTCGAGGATGGCAGGCCAACACAGGCCTCCTGTGGCCCCCATTTTATATTTGATGGCCTTCCATGCAGGGTCACCCCTCCTCTGATGGGTCCCTTCTACCTGCTGCACCACGCAAACTCCCGGCCCCTTTGCCTCACTGGGACCCTCTCTCCTGCCCTCCCCCACCCTGCCACATCTCATCCTCTACTTGCCCCACTGACCTCTTTGGGATCTGACTGGGGCAGAGGGCAGATTCCCGTGACCCACTGTCCTCAACTCTGCCCTGACCCAAAGTGAGTCTCCAGCCTCACCCCAACCCTGAGCTACAGTCCAAAGCCCTGCAGCCTTGCTCACTCTTGGTTCTCATAACAGTCTCCCCGCATCCTTACTGGGTCATGCCATCACTCTAATACCCTTAGTGGCTCACTATTTCCACAGCATTGAAAGCAAACCCTCTGCCTGCCTTCTAAAGCCTGTCACAGTCTATTCCTTTCCACTGTTTCCAGCCTTCCCACCTCCATGCCATACCAGCCTGCTCCTCACGAGCCCCAACCTCCCTGCCCCCTGCTTCCTCGGCTCCTCGCCTGGCTTCCAGCCTGTGTCCCTCCATTGGCTCAGCACCTGCCCAGGCTTCGGCCATGTTCAAGAGTACCTCCAGCCTCCTTTCGGGGAGGCCTCTCTCCCCATTCTGCCTCCCAAACAGTGCCCACAGCCAGCACCCCACATAGCGACCCTCCCCCCACATCTCCCTGTCCCCATGATGTCCCACTGCTTATGTGTCAGGTAGGACGGTGCCACACTGAGGCTAAGGGACTGGCAGCTCCTTCAGCGTGCAGAGACGGAAGATCTCCACTGAGAGTGTGTTTCCTTCCCTCGAAGGTGTCCTGGACTGTCTGAGGCTGACAGCGACTGTTCCAGTTATGGGTACTTAACACGGTGTCCCAACTCAATGCCCGCATGGAGAGAGCTGCCTACTCAGCACATCTGGGTGATCGCCAAGTGCAGATGTGATGTCACTAACCTGGCACAAACCGTCATGTCCCCAGGGCACACAAGAGAAGGTGGGGCCCTGGGGCCCAGCAAGACAACCTGCACCTGGCCAACCTGCAACAGAAGCCACTGGGCCTGAGGAACCCGCAAAACCCTGCTCACAGCTAGAACATAGGCCAGATCCTGTCCCCAGAGCTCTGTGTAGTGACAGCCCATTACAATAGACATCTGTCCATCAGCAAAGCTTTCTTCCTGCTTCTTTTGTTTTTCCTTTTTGGTAGTGGGGATGAACCCAGAGACCTTCTACCACTGAGCTACATCCCCAGCCCCTCTTATTAGAGACAGGGTCTTGCTAAATGGCTAAGGCTGGCCTCAAACTTGCAATCCTCCTGCCTCAGCCTCTCCAGTCTCTGAGATTACAGAGCATGTGCCCTGATACTGCCTCTTCCTGCTTCTTCAACAGCAGGCAGCAGATGCCCCGGCCATGGCCCCAGCCCTCATGGGTCAGCTCCTGGAACATGTGGCCGTGAAGACTCCTTGCCCCTTGGAGCAAACCTGGGGAGGCAAGAAGGCCATGCCCTATGTGAGGGGCTCAGAGATCCCTGCTCCCTGCAGAAAATGGTTATCTGATCAAGAATGCAAAGTGGGTGCCAAGGGAGACACGGGCCATAACTTACGCGGTGTCTTTGGGCCTGACCGGAGGTTACAAGCGCTATCTGCCCCGCCCCCCCAGCCTGCCCTTCCTTTAGTTCCATTGCTGTCTTTTCTCCTGCTCCATAAACCTCCAGCTCCAAGCCATAAAAGTGCAATGAGCAGCCCGGACGGGAGAGACTGGGCATGGAGCAGGCAGTCAGCCACGCTTCCCTGGAGAGCTGCGGAGCTGCGGAGGGCACGGGCCAGCTGCAGAGGGAGCCGGGCCCCGAGGCCCCTCTCCTGGCTGCCTGCATGGGCCAGGGAAACATGAGGACTCTTTAGGCCTCAGGTCAGGAGCTAGTAGCTCCCTTGATGGAAGGACCTCTTTCCTCCGTCTGTCCAAGCTGGGTGCAGCCCCTAGGGAGCTACAGCAAGGCAAGTCCCCAAGAAGCCCACACCCGGCTCATGCGCCCATCCTAAGTCATCCGCTGGGGCGGGGCTGTATCTGTGCTTACCCTACCCTCAGCGTCCAGCCCAAGGTGACGGTCCCCCTTAGAGCAGAACCATGAATGTCAAAAGTCAGGGCAGCACAGCAAGCCTTCTGACATCACCAGCCCTAAGTTTTCTGGTAAGCGGCTCTGACATCCTTAGGACCATAACCTGAGATGAGCTCGTGTTCACTAAACTAGCATATTCTTCTGCACTTGAGGGATAAAAGGTAATTCAAGAAGGTATCAGCATCAGAGGGTTTTAAATAAAATTATGTCATTTCTGTATCAACAACAGAAGACTGGACGGAGTCCAGCAGCAGCAGAGGACGGGCTGGGGGATGGCAGGGATGGGAGGTTTCCCTTGGCAGAGAGAGGGTGCTGCAGGCACTGCTAGGACCAGCAGGTCCTCCAGACCAAGGGTGGCGGGAAACCTGGGGAAAATCAGGATGGATCTGGGGCCTGCTCTGTGGGCCAGTTTAGGAGCCAGCATGACCCAGATTCAGCCAGAGATGATGGACACTCACCCCCAAATTTTATGGATCTGGGGTGGACTGGAAATGTGCTGGCCACTTGGAAGGAACCAGTGGGAGGTGGGGACAGTCATGCATCTGGGGCGGGGATGAGATTGGGCCTCGCAGAGTGGAGGGACGCAGCAGTGCCTCGAGGGACAGCCTGACACACTTAGGGAAGGCGTCGGAAAACATTGGGCTGTTTATCATAAAATCGGTAAAGAAAATAGAATGGTTAAAATTCAGACCCTGGCTGGGAATGGGGAGGGGCTGGTGGGAGCCTCAAAGGAGATGCTTTCTGAAACCTCAGGAAAAACGAATGCAGAAAAGCAGTAAGTGGGACAAGATGTCTGTTCTAAAACAAGGAGCTATTAATTTTGACAAGGGGGGATGAACGGGGCAGGGGCTGAGAATATTTGCATTAGTCCCCGTTGGCCTTGAGGGAGAGGTTCCAAGACACCCAGTGGATGCCTGAAACCACAGTTAGTACTGAATCATACATATATATGGCACTTTTTCCTATATACACACACCTATGATAAAGTTTATAAATTAGGCACAGTAAGAGATAATAATACATTGGAATAGATAATAATAATAATAAAATAACTATAAAATAGAACAATTATGGTATTAGGTAGAATAAGGGTTACTAGATATCAGATCAACTGTGATACCATGACAGTTGATTTGATCACTGAGATCGCTACTAAGTGACTAACAGGTGTGTAGCATATACTGCATGGATACACCAGAAAAGGGATTATTCATGCTCTAGGCCAGAAGGAGCAAGACAGCTTGAGATTTTATCACACTCCTCAGAATAGTGCTCTGTTAATTCTAGAACTTTCTATTTAATATTTTCAGACTGGTGGGCTGCACATAACTGAAACTGTGGAAAGCAAAACTATGGATGAGACTCCTGGATTTGTACTTCAAATCACTGGCATCTCACTCTGCTGTCCCATTTACCCTCTCCTCTGCTAACAGAGGTCCCTTCTGGAGCTCAGCTAAGAATACATTCTCCCTGGCCCCCAAATCCCCCACCTCTCCATTGCCTAAGAGGAGAAAGTGCAAACCCCTGACCTGGCAGTGCTGGGCCTTTTATAACATGGCTCTAACCCATCTACTTTTTTAACAGGCTGCCCAGAGAAGTGCCTCCTGGCCTCTGAAGCCTCAGAGTTTGCATGTGTCAGACCCAGCTAGCTTTGGTTCACAATTACACAGGTTTCTACCTGTCTCCTTCGTTAGACTAGAGGCTCCTGGAGGGCAGGGATGGGTTTCATTGGTGTCTTCCATATTCCAGGGACTAGAGCGTATTTGTTAAATTTATCACCCATAAAAGCAAAGGCTGACTGCAGCCTGGCAGGTCCTGACCCTAGGAGACGGGCAGAGATGCACACACATCCTCTTGTGCAGAAGAGAATGCTGAAGTCTAAATGGTAAAGAGACCCTCAAAGTCACATGACTGGTGGCAGAGACCAGACAAGAGCCAGAGGGTAAGGTGATTCTGGATTCATGCTGCCCTGAGCACATGCGTGTGCCATCTGAGTCAGACGGTACCTGTGAGCACCGAGATGCAGATCCCACCGATGAGACACCAGAGCTTCAGGGGAGTGGCAATCTTCACAGTGCCAATAACGCCAGGTGCACAGAGATAATTAAAAATACCTGCTGGCCATCAAACATAATCCTTCCGGTGTGAAAGCTTTAGTCCTTGGTAAAAAATGCTCAGGGTTGGGGACTCAAAAGCCCAGGTTTTCTGAGTCTCCATCCAGCAGGGCGTCACAGGCCTCTGGCCGAGCTGCACTAGCAGGGTGTACCTCGCTGTGGCCCCAGCCTCCGGATCTGGGAGTCTAAGTGTTAACCCACCTCCTCAGGTCCCCTCATGGGCCTCCCTGCCACCCTGTCCTGACACGCTGCTCTCCTAAGGAAGGGCCTGCCATTACCCTGATTGGACTCTCCAAGATAATCGCAGGCCTCAGACCCCAGCTGCTCCTGTTGCTGGCACTCTCTCCCCACAGACGCAGCCATGGGGCTGGCAGGAGAGCAGGCTGGGGAGAGGCAGATGGGGCTGTAATGAACTGAAGGCGTGTGACAGTTACAGAGGAACAAGTTCATCAATTAGAGTCTTCTTGCCTGAGGGCTTCTGGGAAAGGCTATTGCGGGAGATGCAGGGGCTGCCTGGCTTCCCTCCAAGGTCCTGATGCCTCAAGTGGACTCAAGCTCCCCAGGCTGCAGGTCCCTGGAGGGATCTCAGCCCCTCCTTCTGGCTCCCAAGCAGTTTCTTCTGCCTTTTGCTGTTGCTATCAGGGGTCTCTAAGAGCGATGCCCCCTCTCTGGGAGGGGCTGGCTTGTAGTTTCCCTCCAAGAATCTTCTGAATAACAGTGAGAAACATTCAGTCCACCCCAAGCACTTCGACTTCTAGAAAATCAAATTTATGAGCAGAATGGGAAGCTTGACACTGCTGCTCCCCTCTCTGTCTCTGAACCCCACACTCAGTCTTCGGGTACGGGGAATCTTACTCTAAACAGGTAGGCCTGTGCTGATACCCAACCATGCCAAGCATAGGAATAAAAATGTCAGCACTTCCTGTCTGCACAGGAAATGTCAGTGTGAGTGTTGCCTATGGCTGGGAGAATCAGGGCGATGGTGGTCAAGAGAGCTCCCTCATTCTTAGCTCCCCATGTGTACCCAGACAGCCTTTGCCCCTAGAGCTGGGAGCAGTGATCCACGCCCACTTTCTCCAGGGGAGAAGAGCACAGAGCAGTCCCATTCAGAGCTGGGTGTGGCCACTATCTGTGCAGGCAAAGACTGGGACCAGCTTAGGGAAATCTCAGTCTCATATATTTGAAAACAAGGAGAAAACAGGCACCAGGAATTGAAGAAATAGAGGAATTTTGGAAATGTGTTGGTGCCAATAGAGTTTGGGAGCTCCCAACAATAGGGGTTCAGAATCCCGAACAGGGGTCACTGGAATTATGACCTCAAAGGAAGAGGCAGACTGATGGTTTGTCCTGGCAAAAACACTTGAGCTGAAGCCCAAGGCTTATTACAGCTGGTGGAGTCCCGGAGAAAAAAGTTACCCTGAGGCCCCCTGCTCTTTGTAAACCCTGTATGTCAGTCATGAGCAGGTCGAAAGTTCACCTGCTGGTGCCAGTGGACCCAAGGTGGGCTTCAATGCCAGAGGACTTTTAGACACCTCTGCAAACTTAGAAAAAGACACTGATTTCAGAGTGGTCCACCCTGTCCTGTGAGTACATGGCTTGGTGAGCTAATGGTCCCTCTGTGCCTCTAGTGGCTGCTAATAGGTGAAGCCCAGTCCAGACCAATTGGGTGCCAGTGGGAGGGAAGCATATTCCGTCATGACATGGAAGAATTTTTCTTTCTTTTTCTTTTTGAGAAAGCAGGTTCTTGCTATGTTGCCCAGGTTGGTCTCAAATTTGCCATCCTCCTGCCTCAGCCTCCTGAATAGCTGGGATTACAGGTGTCCATCACCACACCTGACTAAGAAAATTTTTCCTGTAATGCAGAGATGCCTGAATCTGTCTTGGATGGTTCCCAGGAATCAAAAGTACTATATGACAGCAAAGCGTGGAAACAGAGGCACTGTTCTGCCATGCGTATTTGAGGGTACGCTAGCTAGCTGTGTGACCCTGGGCAGTCATCTAACATCTCTGGGCCTTGCTTCCTTATCGACATGATGGGAAGAATGGATGCACCTTTATTCAGGTGGTCAAAGACTGAAAGGATGTCTAGAAAGTGCCGTGCATGCTTCCAGGCCCAGGGGACATGTCTAGAAGGCGCCGTGCGTGCTTCCAGGCCCAGGGGACAGTTTCGATAAGCACCATCTGTGCATCTTACTAGGTTCGCTGGTGGGACAGATCCTCCATCCTCTGATGGCTGGGAAGCCAGCCCCGGACAGAGCCCTGTGAGACGAGGTGCTTGAGGAAGAGGGGTAAGAGGTGAGGCTCACTTGCACTTTCTCCAGGGACCCAGCCTCACGCACCTAAACACTGATGACACAGCAATCAGACAAGGAGAATAAGCGCAACCACTCAGCAAAGTGACACTGGGGACAAGGGGGCTTTGGGGAAAGTGAGGCTGGGATGAGGCTTGGCAGCTTGCAGAGCCCATCCACCCGCCCTGGGACAGTGGCCCTGGCTGCTGCGAGGATCCACTGGTGAGCACTGGCGGTGAGAGAAAGGCCGGTGCTCAGCCGGGAGCCACCGAGCAGAGCCGGGAGAGGTGAGCCGCTCTGCCCTCGCAGGGCCTGGCACGCAGGCCCCTGAGCCTCTGAGAAGGGCTGGGTGTGCGCCAGAAGAGCCCTGAGCAAGGAAAGCCTGGCCGGCGGAGATAAGCAGCAGCGTCCCAGCACAAGCCCCGGCTCCTCGGAGCAGCTCGAGCACATATTAATGGCACCCATTCAGTTCAGCCTGCGCGGCAATTAATAACTGGCCAGGCGGAGACTGTGTGCGCGCCTGCGCGTTGAGTGTGTGCGTGCACAGGCGCTGGGGAAGTGGGGTAGGCTGGAGCTGGGCACAGTGTCTCTTCCTCAAGGACGTCCCCCACCCCTGAAGCAGGCCGGGTTTCCACCCAGGCTGGGGGAGAGGGCCTCTGGACTAGTCTCCAGCTGAGCTCTGTGGACAAGGCAGGGAAGAGCCTGTGACTCAGCTGGAGGTGGTTACAGGAGCAAATGCGGACTTGAGCATTGAAGCATGAGCGTGAGGCACCCTAGTCTCCCTTCTCCCTGGACTTCCATATTCTGCTTGGAGATGTGAGACTGGGCACTGTGGCGGAGGGAGGAGCTGGGGTATGTAGATGCATGCCTAGATTGACAGCTTAAGTTCAGGGATGAGGACGATCAGGCATCTCTGCAAGATTAGAAAAAGATCCTGGTTTCAGAGTGGTCCACTCTGTCCTATGAACACACAGCTTGGCAAGCTAATGGTTCCTCTGTGCCAAGAAAATGTAGTCCTTTTTCCAGGCAATGCCACCCAGCTCCAGGGTGCACAGCCACATAAGCAGCTCTGGGTCTACATTTCACTAGCACAGTTCTTCTTGCTCAGTGTACTACCTATACAACTAGCTCTGCTCAGAAATTGGCTGTTGCCACCCTGGATCACTCCCTCACAGCTGGGCCCTGTGCTAAGCATCTGGGTCATTGCTGCCTGGCCCATGACACTGACTACTTCCTAGAGCCTTAGTCATCAAAGTGAGGTGAGAAGATCAGCCGCATTGGCACCTCCTGGGAGCTCAATAGAAAGAGTCTCAGGTCCCATCCTGGATCTGCTGACTCAGGATCTGCATTTTAACAAGATGCTCAGGTGATCCAGATATTGTATATTAAGACAAACACTGGGGTCGTCCAAATGCTGCAGAGGTGGGGTAGGGCACAGGGTAGGGGGACCCAGAAAGCAGAGAAAGAGACCTTACTATAACATAAGAGTAAGGGATGTCTCCGGTCAGATGAAGGGGTGAGAAGCGGGTGGGGACACAGAGCTTGCTCTGCTGGTGTGTCTGGTGACCAGACCCTTTCCCCAAGACCTATCCCTGGAGACCCTCCACCTGTCCCAGCAGGCCGGGCAGGCCTCAGCTGCAGGTGGGCGGAGGCCGGCCCGCACCTGAGTCCCAGGGGAGCATGCGGTGGGGCAGCCCTGAGGTCCCGGGACTCTGGCGACTTGGCTCTGCTCCTGCCGATAGGCCCCATCTGTCCTCAGAACTTTCATCAGGATTCCCAGGCTGCTGCAGAGGCCCGGGCACCTCAATCACTCCTCTCGTGTGGGTCGCAGGAAGAGAATAGCTTTCAGCTCAATTACCCTTCACATTCCAATATCATAACGCTCCAATGAGGCTTTTTAACCAAAAACAAAAAAGCCGTGTCTGCCGCAGGCCGGCTGCAAGGCCAGCCGTGCAGAAGGGACGGGCCTGCCTGGCTGACAGCCCCCAGCAGGCCCTCCAGGTGACGCTATGAAGAGACACCTGTCCTGAGCCACCAGCCAAGCTAAGAGGACACTGAAGTCCAGGCCTTAGCATACCAACACCTGCCCTCCTCCACTCAGTAGCTGCTGGGTGTGACTGACTCATGCCCGGCCTGGGCGAGAACGTCAGGCCTAACTCCCAAGAGGCCCCATGGAGAGCCCAGGATTCTCTTCCTTGACACAGCACTGGCCCTGCTCCTCCAGGGGCCAGGAACGCCACCTAGACTTCTTTCAGTACCATAGCATCATGACCTAGTTGACCCAAGTCAGGCCTGGGGAGCAAATGAGGTTCCAGACAGCGAGGACAGCTCCAGTCCAGAGTCCAGCAGAGAACAAGCTTAGCTCTGCTCAGGGTCCCCTGGCCCCTCAACTTACCTTCTCAACGTATGGAGCACTTATCCCACGCCAGGTAAGTTCTGTTTCTAAGCGCATCATGTCCAGCAGCCTCATAAAATAGGTTGTATGATTGTTCCCATTTTACAGATGAGAAAACTGAGGCCCAGTGAAGTTAAATCACACTTGCCCAGGGTGAGGGTCTGGGCCAGAATTCACATCCAGATCTGTCTAACACCTGGAGCCCTGGTCTTGCTTCTCTGCTACCCTCAAGACAGAATGTCTCCAAACCACGCCAGGTGGGGGAGAAACTGCCCCCCGTGCACAGAGCCAAAACCAAACGTCCAGGCCATGAACCACGCATGATTGCTACCTTCTCAGAGAGCACACACTACACAGGTGCTCATTCCACTCCACACCCTGGAGGGCTACAACAGTACCCTGAAGAGGAGGCCCGGCCATTCTGTCCCAATCAGCCGTGCTCCATCTGCCCTGCCAGCTCAGTGCTAATGGCCTTGATGGCAGTGTCCCCTCCCTGTGTCCTCCTGGCCTCCTGCTGGCTGTGGCCGATTTGCTCATGATTTAGCACTCCGAGGCGCTGACCCGTGAGGGAGACACCCGGGACAGAAGGAGGCAGGGCGGCTGTGGCGGCGGAGGGGTGTGCATGCGAGCATGCAGGCACTGGTGCAGGGAGGGCCATCTCTCCAGGAACCAGCTGCCCGGCCTGGCTCTCGAGGACTCGGGGAGGTGTCTGGCATCCCCACCCCTCTCCAGGGCTCTGTGCTGGGCAGAAGGGCACAGGCGAGACCGCAGAAGGGCTACAAGGGGCCCTGGCCTGCAAGTCCTGCCCCCTGGGAGCCCAGTACCCCCTCCCACTTTAAAAATGGAGAAAAATGTCACCCAAAGGACCACGTGTTAATGTATTGGTGCCCAGGGTGGTGCTATGGGGGAAGGGGCTTTAAGAGGTGGGACCTAGTGACAGGTTCTTAGGTCACTGGGGGAAGTGCCCTCAAAAGAGAGTGTGGGACCCAGTCTGTCTCTCTGCTCCTGATTCAAGCTCGGGAGGCTGAGGCAGGAGGACCACAAGTTCAAAGCCAGCCTCAGGAAAAGCAAGGCCCTAAGCAACTCAGTGAGACCCTGTCTCTAAATAAAATACAAGATAGGGCTGGGGATGTGGCTCAGTGGTTGAGTGTCCCTGAGTTCAATCCCCGGTACAAAAAAAAAAAAAGATACAGTTGCTTGCTTCCATTACGTATCTGGTCATTGCCATCTGCCATGGGTGATGATGCAGCTGAGCCCCAGCACGCCCGTGCTACACTGTGGAGCCTCCAAGACCATGAGTTAAATAGACCTCTCTTCACTTTGTGAGCATCCAGTGGCACGTATTACACTGTAGTAAGTCAGAGCTGACTTACACACTGATGTCACAGATTGGTTACAGAAGACACAGGAGTGGATGCAGGGGCAGTGTCCATCTTGTTATTATTATCTTATTATTATTGTTGTTATTATTATTAATAATGCTGCTTATTCTGTTTGTCCCATGCCCTCTGCCCCTTAGAGGTTCCAGGAAGGGATAAGACCAGAAGACCCCATCTTGAATCAGTTCATGGACCCAGGAACTTGGGACTGGTGTGTCCCAGGTGACAGGCAAGTGACATAAACAGGTCAGGAAGGAAATGGTCCTCCAAGTCCCATATCAGGCCTCCTAAGGCCCCATAATCTGCTCCTTCATTTATTTATTATTTTGTTGGTTTGTTTGGTTTTGGTACCAGGGATGGAACCCAGGGGCACTTTACCACTGATCTAAATGCCCAGCCCTTTTTCTTTTTTGTATTTTATTTAGAGACAGGGTCTCACTGAGTTGCTTAGGGCCTTGCTAAGTTGCCAAGGCTGGTTTTGAACTCGCGATCCTTCTGCCTTAGCCTCCTAAGCTGCTGGGATTACAGGCATGTGCCACTGCACTCAGCTCGCTTCTTCCTTTTTAAAGCCCCTGAACCCTCTAGGAGGGCCTTATCTTTTGGGGTCTCTATCAATCTCAGAAATAAAGAAGCCAATGGGGAGCTCAGAGATAAGGGAGGCCCCCTGCTTGCCTCAGGCCCAGGTCAGCCCCAGCTCTCTCCCTCCAGGGCCCAGATTGGATGCAGCAGGTGAACCCTGCCAGCTGCAGAACGGGGTGCTGGAGGCAGCACAGGGCAGGAAGTGCCAATTGGCCAAGCTCACTCAGAGTGCATTTGCCCAGGTCTGCACTATGGATGGTGAGGGTCATGGCAGTCAGGACAGAGTGGCACGGGGGCAGGACCCAGCTTTCCTGTGGATCCAAACTGGGACAGCTGAGCCACCTTGCTCTACCCCTCAGCAATCCAGAGAGCCAAGCTCTAGGTGGTGGCTGCCCAGTCCCCAAGTATTGGGTCTCAAGTGCTGTTTCATAGAGAGTCACTGTGGGTGTTCAGTGGCCCAGCTGCAGTCTCCTGAAGGCCGGGGACATGTCTCATTCCTCTGTGTCCCCAGGCACTCAGGCAAGGCTTGGAGAGTGAACGGATGAATGAGGTGGGCCAGGACATGGCACCCACTCTCCTGCACCCCCCTGTCACTGGGCTGCTGCCTACCAAACGGGGGGCCCTCCTCCTCTCTGGTTTCTGGGCTGCCGCCAAGAAGCCAGGCTTCCAAGGAGGGCCACTGGCACTCAAGCCCTGCAGTCCTCCTTCCTGGGTCCTGGCAGTGTGCCGGCCGGCCTCCAGCTCAACACACACAGGGCATGGGCTCCGGCCTGCAGAGGGCAGCTCTGGGCCCTCGGGCTCCCCGCCCCACTCCTCCTGGCCCCCACAGCGCCCTCCCCAGCCCTGGACATCCCTGCCCACGGCTGGTGCTTGGAGATCACTCCCAACAGCCCTCACATCCAGACCACCCACCTTGGCGTCCCCCATCCTTCTGCCGTAAAGGCCCCAGAGGAGCAAGGGAGCAGCATGTGGGGTGCTAGAGGAAGCACCTCAGAGCGCTCGCCCGCTGCTCTGCCTCCCAACACCTTGGCGGCAGCTTCCTCTGGCCGCTTTCACAGACTGTCACGGGCTTAGTGGCTGAAAACAGCACAGACTTGACCTCTTACAGTTCTGGAGGTCAGGAGTCCAAAATGGATCCGACTGGACTAAAAGAGCGCCTGCTGCTCCATGCTCCCTCCCGAGGCTCCAGGGAGATCACTCCCTTGTCTTTTCCAACATTTTCTAGAAGCCGCCTGCACGCCTTGGCTCCTGCCCTCTCCTAACTTTAAAGCCAGCTCACCTCTGCTTCCGTGGCTGCGCCTCCTCTCACTCCCTCTCAGCAAGGACCCTGGTGAGCGCTGGGTCCAACACCCATAAACCAGGACAATGCCCCATCTCAGAATCCCGATCAGAGCAGCAAAGCCCCTTCTGCCATGCAAGGTCACATGGCCATAGTGTGCAGGAATTAGGACAGGGACATCTTGGGTGGGGACATTATTCTGCCTGCTGCACTTCAGCACCATTGGAATAGCTCCGAGGGAGGCATCCTCATTCCCCTTCCCTGCCCCCCAGCCCCGCCTTCGAACTCTGGTGAGACCAGGCAGGGAACTCAGATGCCACTCAGCTGCCTTAAGTGTTGAGCTTTGGCAACAGAGAACGGTCACGGTCACGTGGAACTCCTCTCTTAGAGGAGACAGGCTGCAGGGTGGGGGGCTCCCCAAGGGCAGAGCCTGTAAGGTGCACCTAAGCACTCCTGAGCTCCCCGGGGCATCGTGGTGGAAGATGATCACAGGGCTCACAGACACAGGCAAGGAACCAACAGTGATCAGACAGTGCAGCCTAGAGGTGAAGGATTACACCCCAAAATCACAGCTGGGGTGCTCCAAAGGCCAGAACACAGGACTGGAAAGGAAAGATCAAGTCTGGCTGGAAGATCCAGGGGAAGTGGAAGTTCATGGAAAAGGGTGGGGGAATGGAGCAGAGTGTTCTGGAGAGATGGAAAGGTGGTGTAAAGGTCCGTGGCATGCTCTCCTCGGGAGTTTGTAGCAGGGCTGAGGAGTGGCCGGAGCCAGACCTGCCTGCCCCAAACACCAAAAAAAAAAAAAGGTGTTACATCCCCGGCACATGGTGGGGACCCAACACACTTGCTGGCTAGAGAATGAACGGAAGAGGCCCGCCACCCTCTTCCTGCCCCACGCCAGTGACCTGCCACTGCCCCCCCTTCTGCACAGTGACAGTTTGCTGGGATCTCGGAGGCTTGCACACTTATTTATTTATTTCCCTGTGGCTGCTGGCGCGGACCCGTGCCGCCCGAGTGTGGCTCCGCGGAAATGCCTGTAATCGCCAAGCGCACTTTAGGCATTACTTCCACACCATTTAGGGTCTTCCGCCCCAGTAGCTGCTGCTGCATCTCCTCCATCTCCTTCTTTTGGGCTATGCTAGGTGGAATTCTTCTTCTTTTTTTTTTTTAAGGTTTGGTAGGCCTTGAGTTTGGAGGAGCTGGTGTTTGGGGGAGGCGAGGAGGAAGACAATGTTTTGCAAGAATTTATTATTCTTCTCCCACTGCCCTGGCCCTGCCCCAGCGCTGACCAGAAGAAAGGAAGAGAGAGAGAGAGAGAGAAAGGCTGTTCCAGTTGCTAAGAAGCCCTTAAAGATTTTTGTGTTTTCTCACGCAGGCCTGAGATTGGGTTGCTGATATAAACGGCAGCTTCGGCAGGCGGCTTCATGGGAGGCTGAAGGTGCTGGAACACAATGAATGTCACTTAGGAAGAGTCCTTCCCCTGACTAAGCCCCTCACCTCCTTCCACCTTTTCTAGGCTCAAGGCCAGCTCCTCTGGAGTCAGCAGCCTTGCAGTGCACCCCAAACTGGGAGTGGATACTCGGGATCAAATGCATGTAGACTTGCTTTGGGGGCAGAACAAAGAAAATGAGATCTGAAGCTAGCTCTGTGACCTTGAACAAGTCACTTAACCTCTCTGGGCCCATTTCCCCAGCTACACCATGAGGATAAGCCCACCTTTCTTACCAACATGAAGGATTACTCTGAGGATCAAAGGAGACAGCATGAATTAAAGAGATGCCCCCTTCCTTTCTTCTCTTGCCTTTCTGTTAGTCCAAGTTCCCTCCATGCCATTTAGCTCTCTGCACTTCCCTTCTCCCCATCCAGCCTCCTGTCCCATCACCATGTCCACCGGCAGAGATAACCCTTAACCAGGGAGATGCTGTCTAGAGGGAATGGCCACAGGAAATAGTCCCTACCATGCACGGGTGTGGGGGCTGTTGTCCTCCGTCACCTGTTCAGTGGCAGCCCTACTGTCAGCCCCATGCACACTGGGTCAGAGGCAGTCAGTCTCCCAGTGACCCACAGCTGCTGAGTGGTGAGACCAGGATTCAAACTCTGGTCTCTGAAGCTCTGGACACAGTGCTCCCAACCACTGTGGGTAGTGGCCTCCAAGAGAAAGCCGGTTGCCTGTTCCCAGGAGCTTAGGGGACAATCAAAACCTAACAGGGCATATGTAATACAATACGATGGGCAGGAGCACCCTGTGGGGTTAAACGCCAGGATCGTGGTTGCCTTGGGGGAGGGGCTGCGAGGTGCCGCTAGGCCTGTTTCTTGATCTGGCCGTGGGCACACAGATGTGTGTACTTGGCAAGGACTGAGCTGAGCACAGGACTGTGCACCACTCCATATGTATCCTTAATAGGCTCACTCAAAAAACAAAGGCATACAGGGAAGAAAAATGAAGACAAAACTCACAGAAGCCTGTGAGGGTCTGCTGGAGAAAACACCACTGTGGTTAACCCATGCCATGGGCATAAGCCTTTACACTCAAGGCCACTGTGTCCTTCCTGCCCTCAATCCTCACTGTAGTAGTCTGTTTTTATTACTATAACAAAATGCCTGACACTGGGTAGGTTATAAAGGAAAGAGGTTTATTTTGGCTCATGGTCCTGGTTCAAGGTCGGGCCCACATCTGGTGATAGCCTTGTTGGAGGTTGAGAACCTGGGCTGGGGAAAGCATTAAGGAGGACAGACTACCTGGCCTCTCCCACTGGGTCATTCAGAGGGAGGAAGAGTCAGGCTTGGCTAAATGGTGGAAGGACGGTGATGCAGCTGGCCTAGATGATGACATGGCGGGGGCACAGCATGAGCAAAAGGCTGGGCAGTAGGAAGGTGACCACTGTGCTGGGGACTGAGGGCAGAAAGGGCAGCACACTGGAGCTCAAAGCCTTATGCAAATAGATGGATTTTTGAAATGTAGGATTCATGCAGGGAAAGTGGGGTGTGGCTGGCTCAGACTGGGAGTTACAGACAGGGAACAGGCTTGGGGGAAGGGCCTCCATGCCATCTCCCTCCTGCAGGGACTTAAGAGGAAGGGGGGACCAGCCTGAGCCTGTGCCCTCCTGGACAAGGACGTGACCGGGTATTCGGCTCTCGGTAGCTGGCAGTCCCCACGCATAGGAGGTGGGCTAGCCGACTGGAGAAGACAGTGAGCAGGGACAATTACACTGTACCTAGTGATTACACCCCGGGTGAAATCTCTTGGTGGCATTATCTCATCTAGAGAGAAGAGCGGGCTTTTTAATAGAGGGACAGGCGGTTTCCACTTAAGGTTATTATGAAACGAGCGAGCCCAGCCCCTCGCGGCTTCTAGCCAGCTCCGCAAAGTTGCAAAGTAATTAAAGGCTGCTAAGGAATCACAGAAATTATAATAATTCCATCCACCAAAAGCGCTCGCCCGTTTTCCCCCTCCTGCTAGGAAACAAGGTGGCTCCAGAGCATACAAACACATCAAAACAGCACATTGTGGGGGGGCCTCCATGTCACTGGGCCTGCCAGGCCTGTCCTCGAGCTGTTCTGACAACATCTGAACCTGTTAGGGGAAGTGGAAGGGCCGAAGCAAAACCCTAGAGTCCGGAAACAGGAGGAATGAGAAGGCAGAGCCAGCCGCTTGGGGGCACCTCAGTCCCTGTGCCTGTAGGCATCCTGAGCCCCTGATCCTGCAGCACGGGGCTGCAAGAGCCAGGAATAGCACCTCCCGCCCCGTCCAGGCCTGCTCTGGACATTCAGGCTCCCCTGGAAAACAGTGTGCACCTCTGGCCCAGGAACGGGCTCCCCCTCACAGGTCCTGGAAATGGGTTCCCTGAGTCTTCCCTGGCTACCGCGGGTCCTCAGTAGCATACCACTCATTGCTGGGTGACCGTCGGCCAACCTTTCACCCTCTCTGGATGTGCTGACCACTGACAGGACATGTGTCACCTTGAAGTCCCTCGGTGCTGGTTTCAACGAGCCTGTGGACAACACTCGGCCTTTTACTAGTTCTTTCTCTGTGGCCCTGTTTTGTTTGTCCCTTATCCTAGCTGTATTTCACATTTCCCACACATGTCCTTTGTCGGCTGGACTGTCAGCTTCTCCACTGCTGACGGCCTGATATCAACCAATCAGTCCATAGCAATGCAGCCTGCCCGTCGAGCTCCCTGAATTTTCCATCAACCCTCCTGAGGTCCTTGGAGAACTTCCACAATGAGTGGGAAGGTCATTACTTCCCAAGTGCTACCTTCATGCCAGGGGCTTTGTACAGGTGTCCCCTTGAGTTTTTACCCAAAAAAGCCATGAATCCCTAGTTCACAGATGAAGACACTGAGGCCCAGAGAGGGCCCCAGGCCTCTCGGTTTGGAGTTGGAACCTGTGTGTGTGGCTCTGTCACATGCGTCTCACTGAAGATCCAGGCCTGTGTCACAGACAGAGACTGGTCCTCAGGACACAGTAGGGCCAAGGTTGCCAGATGGACTCCAGATGTGGGATCCTGCAGAGCATCAGGCAGGCAGGGTCGTCTCCATCTCCAGGTTCTTGATTTAATGGGCAAGGGCACAGAAAAGACCCGGATGCCCATGAGCTGGGCTCCACTCAGTCCCCTGCTTCCTGGCAGAGCATCCCGCGGACATTGCCGGCAAATGGTCTGAACTCAATAGACTCCAGCTTTTAAGAACTTTATTACCATTAAAGCAAAAGAATGACCTCTGGGCTCCCTCTCTCTGTGGCTCTGAGCTGTCCCCTCTCCTTGTACACAGGCTGGTGAAGGCGCCCACAGCCCTGGCCACATCCCACAGGCACAGAAGAGGAGGGCTATACGGGGGTCATGAGGGACCACAGCTCTTGACTTCACCCCACTGGGCAGACGCGGGAGCAAGGATCCTTGAACCCTGCACTTGGGCTGAGCCTCCGGCCCCAATTCTGTGAGACTCGCGGTCCAGGAGGAGATAGCAGGACACGTTCAGTCTCCCCGTGGCAAGGGGGCAGTACAGCAGTTAGCCATGGCAGGGAGGTGGCCAGCATGGGTGGTGCTCAGTGCAGAGAGCTGGCAGTGGGCTCTGACCCCTCAGCCTGTGCAGGAGGCATAGGGGACAGTCCTCAGCCCATGATGGGAGAAGCTGTGTCATGAAGCCCATAGCGCCCAGTGCCCTCCCCACATCCTGGCTGGATCAGGGCCTCATCCCTGCAACTGGTGGCAAGACACACGAAGACATGTGCAAAGGTGTCAAAAATGAGAATGCCGGGCACGGTCGCACATGCCTATAATCCCAGCGGCTCAGGAGGCTGAGGCAGGAGGATCGCAAGTTCAAGGCCAGCCTCAGTAACTTAGTGAGGCCCTACGCAACTCAGCAAGAACCTGTCTCTAGATAAAACAGAATAAAAGGGCTGGGGATGTGACTCAGTGGTTAAGCAGGGTTCAATCCCTGGTACCAAACCGAACCAAAACAACAACAACAACAACAACAAAACCCCAAACCCAAAAAACCAAGAAGGGAAAAGGACCCCTATGGGAGGCAGGAAACTGGTTGAGGAGGTTACTCTGACTCTGAGGTCTGGGAAAAGTCAATGAACTTGCCCCGGCCTCAGTTTCTTTCATCTATAAAATGCAAAGAACAATTCCCCTCCCCCTGAATTCATAGAGCTGTCATGAGGACAAAGGAAAGATGAAGAAAACTCTCAGAGGCACAGAAGATGGAATTATTTAAATGACTGCACACACCCACGGCCCCTTAGCTCCACGCAAAACCAAGCAGCCTGCCACCTTGCCTGTGCATGCGGTCACATCATCACTGCAAGCCCACAGCTCGCTGTCCAGGCTGCTTCCGGCTGTGGCATCTGCCTGCCGTGAGAGAGGAGGGTCCCAGGTATTTGTCACGGTGCTGACAGGGAGCAGACCAAGGAAGTCACGATGGCCTCAGGGTGCTCATACAGGGGCATAGAGACATCCGCCAGGGCTGCCGTCTGGCCAGAGGTAGCCGTGCTGGCTCTGGCCAGCAGGAGCCCAGTGCCCGGGGATGATTTATTGGTCTCTCTCTCTCCCAGATCAATAGGCCGGTGGTTAGAGATGCAGAGGGGGCCGCAGGCACTGTGGCCCCGAGGTATAAATTAATATGGCCTGTCAAGGGCTGCCTCTCCTGGCCTAGGGGGTGATGACACTCCAGTGAGTGGAGCTGACACCTGGGGGGAACAGTTGGGTGCAAGGCAGTGGGAGTCCCTCCCCCACCTCTTGCAGCAACCTGAGGCTGCAGTTTATAGATCATTCCAATCTGAGGGGCTCCCCCTAAGAAGGGCAGCTGGGGCGCTGCTGCCCACCCGCCAGGTGCTGATAAGTCGGCCTCTTTGGCTGTGTCCACCTCCCCAGGTACTGGGCCTCATCTGGCCACCCCTCCATGGTTCCCCACATGCCACACACACAGGATGGCACAGCTGAGACCCAGGACCTGGTAGTACCAGAGGGCACCAGCTCAGAGCAAGGCCCAGCTCAGATGGGCCAGGAGGACACAAGGTGTGGGCAGGTGTGCAAACTCTCTCCAGCTCAGCGCCAGCCCCGGCTGGGCAAGACCAGGGAGCTGCTCACCTGGAGAAGATACGCTGCCCATCCGCAGCCCTTCTGCAAGTGCTCTCTGGTCCTCACAGTAACCCAACAGGCAAGGAGCAGACGGCTCTGTCCCTGAGATTCACTCAAGTGACACTGAGCACCAGCCTGGCTAGTACTGACCCAAAGGACCAAGCCCCATCTTTGCTCACTCTGATACAGATAGATGGACAAGCAACAATAATACCTATGATCTTTTTGCCGGGCTTGTACCTACCAGGGTCCTGCGCTAAGCACTTCCCAAGCATGATCTCATTCACCTGGATCCTCACAGCAGGGTAAAGTCATTTCCATTTCACAGGTGGATGGGAGGCTACTTGCCAAAAGCCGCACAGCCAGGCTGGTCTCCTAACTCTGGCTCTATCCCTGGACTAACTTAGGGCAAGCATGAACTTCCCTCTTGTGGCTGCACACCTGTAGAGCAGAATGGGGGTGTGGGGAGGGCCCAGAAGGACAGAACACCTGGGCACACAGGAAACCGCCTAATACTATTAACAATAACTTATTAGTATCATTGCCATAGAAATAAGTTATTTGATTTCATTGACAAATGATCTCCAGGAATACCCTGCTGCCCACTTTCCTGTCTCTAGTAAGGAGGTCCAGGGAACGAGAAACTTCCATCTGTCCTCATCAAGTGATGTGGAAAGATGGTGCAGCCTCACAGGACCCAGGACCCCGGGGCCTGGGTTCAGCTCCAGCCAGCTCAGAGGCTCAGTAAGGACCCTCCGTCTCTCAGGCTCCCGCCGTCTCCTTTCAGTTAAAGCCCTCCCTTGTGGGCAGCCTGGTCCTCACTCACAACTGGTCACCTGAAGCCACCATCGACAAGGATCTGTGCAGAACCTGAGTGTCACAGAGAGCTGGGCAGGGACCCAGGGGCCCACTTCCAGCCTGGCTTTGTTAACATGAAGTAACAGAGGGGAACTGCCAGGGGCACACACGCAGCCACCCTCCTTTCTCAGCAGGGTCTGCCTCTCTGGGACATTCTAGTATATGAAAAGAAACCAAAGGATCCCCAAAAGTGAATGATATTCAGAGACGTCACAGCCTCCTCCTCTAACAAACTCCTAATATAAGGACCCGCACATATAACCCCTATATACAGATCATCACATTGTATACACACCAAGCCACCACGACATTTAATATATTTAGGTGTAGTTAGATACCCACTTACTTGTTTTTCTCTGTAAAATTACCTTCTCTGAGGACAAAGACCTCACCCTTAATCAGCAGCATTTTACTGAATGTATTCTGAGCCACAAACTTGGCCAAGGACTTTTCCTACTTACATTATTATAGCTCTCACAACAATCCCGCAAGACAGATATTGTCACTCACCATATAGATAAGAAAATTGAGGTCCAGAAAGGGTAAGTCACCTGTCTAAAGTAACACAGCTGGAAAATGTTGAATGCTTTGCACTATTCTGCATGTCCAAGTTGGCTGAGAATCATTGGGCCCTGCTCAGTAGCTGTTCAACGAAAGTTTCAAAAATTTCTTGTGTTCATTAAAAAAAAAAAAAAAAAAAAAGCTGGGCACTGTGGAGCACACCTGCAATCCTAGCGACTTGGGAAGCTGAGGCAGGAGGATCACATGTTCAAAGCCAGCCTTAGCAACTTAACCAGGTCCTAAGCAACTCAGTGAGACCCCCCTGTCTCTAAATAAAATACTTAAAAGGGCTAGGGAGGTGGCTCAGTGGTAAAGCACTCCAGGGTTCAATCCCTGGTACCAAAAAAAAAAAAAAAAGAAAGAAAATTTGGTCAGGGTCCAGTGGATTTGACCTGGGCTCTGACGGACAGCTAGGCTAGACTTCAGTACTGGTTAGAAAAGCACAGTGTATACAGCAATCCCTGAGGTAACACCAGAGGATGCCTTAGAAAGGGCAGGTTGAGGCAGATGGATAAACACCTACACGGCCAGCTGAAGAGGCTGGACTAGTCAGAAGTTCAAGGACACGGTGTCCCTGAGCCTTGGCTGGGCCCCCTTGATTCCCTGCCCCGGAAGCCACCTAGCACAGGCTGCCTTCTGACCTCACATCCACCCTCCTGCCCAAACACCTTGTACCAGGGTCACCTCCCAGGGGCACACTGGGAGGCTGAGGAGGGGCGGGGAGGGGCAGGCGGGCGGCGCTGAAGGTCAGCGAGGCGGGCGTGCGCCCCTAACGGAGGTAGCCGAGCAGCACCGCTGGGCACAGACACAGGCAAACACGTTTGAGCAAATTGGCACGCCATAAAAGTCTATTACAGCAAATCAAACAGCAGTCAGCATGACAGCCATTAGCCTGAAATGAATACACGGGGACTTAATGAGGCCTGCGAGGCTGGCTTGGTGAATTAAGTTGCCAATTCTAGCAGGATTTCCCTTTTCTTTACGGACTTGAAAGCATCCACGCTGCCTCGTTAGGGCTTCGACAAGTGAATTGCAGGCCCTTTCACCCTGATAAAATGGATAATTACATGGAGAACAGCTTAGCGAGGGGAGAAGGGTGGGCGGGACAGGAACTGAGAACAAACAAACCCAAACACACACCTGCCTGACCTCCCCGGCACAGGGGCGCAGGGGCGGGGCGGGGCGGGGCGCTCCCAGAGGGAGGGGCCGGTGGGCGGGGCGAGACCTGGCCCGGACCAGTCTCCACCCCCACTCCTGCGCTTCCTGGCCTGAGGGACTGGGGTCCCTGTGGGCCATGTCTCTAGACAGCAGCAGATGGGCTGAAAGTTCTCCTCTGGAATGTGTAACCGATGGCATGTCTCAGAAACAGGCCTGTGGTCATCCTGCAGGGCTGGGCTTACTGTCACCAGAGGAGTTGATTTAAAATGCAGATTCCTAGGCCCGGGTCGCCTTGGTCTTCTGGTACAGACTTGCAGGGTCCCCCGGAAGAGGGCTCCCAACCAGTCCCTGGGAAATTCTGCTGAGTATGTCTGGGACCCTCTGGTTCATCGCTTTCCCAGCATGCAGTGCTGGATGGCTTCTGCTGGCATAGGTCCCAGTGTACCCAGTGTGACACGTCCTCGGCCAGGCAGAGGGTAGGCAGGTAGACTGTGCATGTGGGAGGGGCTCCCATTTTTCGAAAGTGCTTCCTCATGTAGACCTGCCTGACAGGTTCCTGTAACGGTGCACCCAGGGCCCATTCCTGATTTCCAGGCACACAGACCCAATTATCAGGGCCCAGGGCTGGAGTGTGGGGGTCAGGAAGGTAAGGGACAGGGTGCAGTGGCTGAGAGGACCAAAACAGGGGCTGCATGGACAGAGGAGGCTCTGCAGCTTCTCCTGCTGGGTTTCCTTCTCAGGCCACAGGACGTGGGCCCTGCAAGAGGACTGGCCCAACTCCCTGGTTTGATGGCTATAGAGACTCAAATAAGCAGAGGCTCAGGGACAGCTCAAAAGTCCTACCCAGCCAGTTGTTGGCACACCTGGGACTAGAACCCATGTGTCTGGACTCCATCCTCCCTCTTACAACACAGAAGCAGCTACTGCCACCGCAGCCAGATTCTGCTGGAAGCCCCCTCCTGCAGGAAGCCTGCCGAGATTTCTCTGATCATTCCAGCAGCCCCCTGGCACTCACACCTAACTGCAGACGGTGCTCCCTCCCCTGTTTCTCTGGCCTACATTCTTACCCTTCTCACATCCAATGGCCTCTGCCACTGAATTCACTTCTCTAGGCCACGGGCCAACAGGGCCTGTGCTGGTCCCTCAGCTGGGGCCTGAGCCAGGCAGCTAAATGCCAGCTCAGGTGACCACTCTGGGCCAGAGCTGAGTTGTGCCAAGAACACTGTAGCAGAAGTGGCCCAGACTCTGTCCAGCTGACACCACATCTCCACTGGCCACACTGAGCAGCCCCAAGTGGGGCACTGAGTATCAGGCCACTGAAAGTGACCTGGCAAGAAAACCACATGGGCCTCCCTCCAAGGACTGTGTGTCCTTTGTAGCTGGCCTTTCCAGTTCACCCTGTCCTTGTCAGATGGGCAGGAGGCAGGCTACTCTATCCCACCTGCCCTTAGATTATTTCAGGAGGACTATGGCCTAGGGAGTTTAAGTGACATGTCCAAACAGACCCAGTAATCTGGGAGCAAGGGAGGACTGGCCATCTTCCGCCTGGCTTCTGTCATTCCACGTCCCTGCAGCCTCCTGGCCTCTGTGGAATGAGAACAGGCACAGGGCCAAGCCCACAGCAGACGCTCAATAAATATTTGTTAAACAAATGAACAACTGAAGGGCTCTCTCCTTGGAAGCAGAGTCCTCGGGAGGATCCCGGGGGGTCCGACAGGATTGGGGGCTGCAGGTCCCATCTCTGAAGGAAGAGACCACGTAAGGCTGGTCCCTGGCCTGAGCACTGGGAAGAAGGGACATGACCTCCTGTCCCCCTTGCCTTTGCTGGTACCTGTTGCCCCCCTTGAGGGAAGACAGAGGGCAGCCGTGCCTGCCAGGATGGCAGCTGAGCAATGGGCCCAAGCCTCATTAACTCCGAGCCGTGCCCTTGGATTCTGAGCCCAGGCCCGGAGTGCAGGCTGGCACGTAGAGCCCCTTAATTAAATTAGGGAGATTTCCAAATGAGAGCACGCCCAAAGCCAAGCTGCATTCCCCGGGCACGCTGGCCACATCACTGTGGGCCAGGGCTCAGGAGAACAGGCTCTCCCTCCTTGTGTCCGGCCCCAGGCAGGGGCGGCGGGCAAGGCCCTTGAAGGGCAAGGCCCAGAGGGCAAGGCCTTGCTCTCTGCCAACACAAGAGGATCCGCAGCTCCGGGCTGAGAAATGAGGGCCAGTAACGGGGGTCATGAGACAAGATCTCTTTGTCCTTGAGGAGCCTGAACCTGGCCTGGGAGTCAGGAAGCTTCAAGTCACATCTCTGTGACCTCCAGCAAGTCTGTCTTCTATGCCCAGTCTATGGGATATTCTCTCAAAACTCTTTTTCTTCCTTGATCCAATGACTGACGACATAAGAGGTTAGAGCGCAAGCTACCCTTCCAGAGGATTCTATGGACACTTTACAGCTACTGCTCAGCCCAGCCCTGAGGGCAGACCTGAGACTCAGCCTCACACCTTCAGGAGCTTTCCATTGCTAACTGCCATCCCCAAGACTGCCTCAGCCACTGTGTGGTGAGGGACAGCAAGCCAGGAGAACCCTGGTGCCACCAGGAGCCAGCAGCCAGCTTATTAACGAACCGTTTGTAATGCAATAATTTGTACTTCTCAATTACCAGCAATGGCTTGATTTTACAAGTAGGCATTCATGCAAACATCCTCAGGGTACACAGAGCAGGGGCCGGGAGCCGCAGGCAAGAGTACACCGTGGGCAAATGCCCTTCCGGGGGTCCTGTATTCCCTGGGTCTTGCAGGGACCTGACCCTGGCCAAGACGGGACTGTGTGGGGCAAGGCCCCTACCCTCTCTGCCCACGGCCAGAGCTGGGCTAGGCGTGGAGGGCAGAGGGGAGCACTGCTACTCCAGACCCCCACCCACCTAGACTCCAGTGCAGCGGGGCCCCGCCACGGCAGCCAGAGCTCTCTCAGGCCTGAGGCTCCTGCCGTCCCCTGGCCCAGCTGCTCTTCCCGACCACCAACCCGGCTCCTATCCTCAGAGGTACCCGGATGCTCACTGACCTGCCCAGAGTGACCCCAGGCTGGGGTACAGGTAGGGCGGAGCTGGAGCTGCCCCCACCTGCCCCACCCAGGTGGCCTGGGGAGCAGCAGGCCCCTGCGACCCTGGTGGTTCCTACCTCAGGGATGCGCACGCTGTAGGGCTGGTTGTGAAAGGTGGGTGCGTTGTCGTTCACGTCCCCGACCTGGATGTTCACTTTCCGCGTGATCACCTGGCAGGGAGAGGGCGGGAGTCAGCGCTGTCACCTGCCTCTGGCCTCTGTCCACCCATGGGGCCCAGGCACCCACCCCCAAGCCCAGGAACAGGCCTCCCCAGTCCTCAAGGGACACTCACCCCCTGGTGGTCGCTGACAGAGAACTCCACCGTGAACTCAGACTTGGTCTGAAAGAAAGGGAAGAGGGGGGTCAGAGAGGCCGGAGGTGGAGGGGCCCAGGACTGCCCCAGGCATCCCCCAAAGCCACATTGCCCTTTGGGTTGGGGAAGCAGGTGTGGACTAAGGATCTCTCCTTGAACAAAAGAAAAAAAAAGCCAAGGATCTTGGGCCCTATGATTGGCCTTGCCTCTAAGTTGCTGTGTGATTTTGAGCAAGTCACTGGCTGCTTCTGGGGCCATTCCCTCAAACGCGAGGAGAGGGCACAGGTTGATTCAACACGCTTATCTTAATTTATTAAGGACTATCAAGGCATCAATCTCCATTTCTCTAGAAAATACCCTTTGGAGCCAGGCGCAGTGGTGCATACCTGTAATCCCAGAGGCTCAGGAGGCTGAGGCAGGAGGATTGTGAGTTCAAAGCCGGCCTCAGCAACTTAGCGAGGCCCTGAGCAACTTAGTGAGACTTTGTCTCTAAATAAAATATAAAAAAAGGGCTGGGGATGTGGCTCAGTGGTTAAGTGCCCCTATGTTCAATCCCTGGAACCAAAAAGAAAATGCCCTTCGGGGGAACATTTGCTGGGAGTGGGAGTTGACCATAAACCCCCGAGTGGCCCCTTTGTGCAACCGCAGTCACGGCCCCTCGTGTCTATCCAGTATGCCATTTGCGTGGAGATCCCCAACCATCCCCTCTGACCAAGTTAGGCCTGCATTGCCTTGAGGGGGAAGACGCCACTGCAGAATCAGGAGCAGGGCTCGGAGGAAGTCCCCTAAAGTGTGGTGAGCCACCCTTCTGCCAGCATTTGCTCCGGTCCCCCAGGAAAGGACTGGGGCAGGGGTCAGGCGAGCCGTACCTCTCTGTCCAGTGGCTGCCGCAGCCACACCACACCAGTGTCAGGCTCCACGGCAAAGAAGCGGGAGGCCTCCTCCCCAGACACGCCAAACACCAGAGGGTCGTTGTCCATGTCCCTGGCCAGCAACTGGGTCACAGAAGAACCTGGAGTAGCCAAGTACAAGAGCAGAAGACAGATAGAGGAGGTCAGGGTCATTAGAGGAGGTCAGCGTCCTTCCTTACAACGTCTTCAGGTGGCACAACTCCCAGCAGGGATCAGCCACCCCATGAGCTTCCAGCAGACCATGATTATCAGAAGACCCCTGTGCATCTCTGGGCTCTGACCCAGACTTCCCACTTCCACCCTGGCCCACTTGTTACTCAGAGCTCTAACGTGTCACCACCATGTTCTGGGTGTGTAATGGCCATCTGTGACTTCTGCTTGCCTCCTATTGCTAATTTTAATTTGGAAGCCTCTCTCTCTACATGGCTAGGATGAGGAAAGACAGGGCTCCCAACACTTCCTGTGTTCCAAGATGGGCAGAGAATTCCGCCCAGAGCATCCCATCTCCCTGGTCACAATGATTGGTTCAGAAATGAGCATGTGACCCAAACTAGTCAATCAAAGCTGACCCAGGGACTTTCGCTGTAACTAGGAAAAAGAGGATCTCTCTGTTCACTGGGGCTGCTGAGTTGGTCCTGGGGCAGCCATATCTGGCACCACACAGGAGAGCCTGCCAGAGAATTGAGGCCACCAAGGCAGAGCACAGAGCCACTGGTGTCCACTGATGCTCTTAAGAGTTTGGGGATGTCTAATTGGGGGGTTTACCAGGGATTGAACTCAGGGGCACTGCATCACTAAGCCACATCCCCAGCCCCATTTTTTTTGTATTTTATGTAGAGACAGGGTCTCACTGAGTTGCTTAACGCCTCGCCTTTGCTAAGGCTGGCTTTGAACTTGTGATCCTCCCGTCTCAGCCTTCCCAGCCGCTGGGATTACAGGTGTGTGCCAACACGCCCAGCTAAGTTTGGGGATGTGCAGCCAGGTGTGTCTGAGTGTCTCCATCCTCTGGACTTCTCAGCTATGATGACAGCTACACCCCCATCCCCTGGTTTTTTGGCCCCTATCAGTTGAGTTGGGCTTCTATCTTTTGCAAATGGAAGCACATCTTTCTAATTTAAAATATTTTGCAAAATCTTCTGGCCTGCATTCAAGAGTGACGAGGCAAGGTGCTGGCCTTGGGGTACGCACTGCTGTACACAGAGATTAGGAAGATTCGGTTTAACCTTAAGACTGTCACTCCAGTCCATACTTGGGTAGCAGGGTCTTGTACCTGTCTTCAAGAAGGGGATTAAAAGGTAGGTGCCACCCCTTACCAAGAAGCAAAGCCCTGGCCAGAGGCCACCCAGGCATCAGGACACCTGTCCACACCCTGCCTAAGAAGCCCTAGCACACGACATCTTCTGAGCTCACAGGTTCCCAGGTGGCTTTCACACAGGGTGGCCTGCTGCTCTGTTTGCCTAGGACAGAGGCATTTGCCTGCATGTATTTCAAAACCAGGGAGCTCCAGGCTAACCAGGATAGCTGGTCACCTTGGTTTCAGGAAGTCCTCAAGTCCCCAGGAACTATGCACAAAATGTCATGAGTGTACAGCGAGTTGTTTTATGAAGAGAAGGTGCAGCGCCTCACCTGATTCTTACGGGGGCAGCTAGGTCAGAACCACCCTCTGCATGCCCTTCCCATAGTGGTCAGTTTACCCTTAACATGGGCAGGCCCCCTTTCTTCCCCAAGTACTGACTCTCATATTTACCAAATAGCTCTGAAAACCAAACTAGGGAAGGAAGGAAGGAAACAAGGAAGGGAGGGAGGGAGGGAGGGAAGACTCTAAATTTTAGGCATTTTATCTAGAAAAGATGGCTAAGGGGCCTTCATAAGTGAATTCCAACAGGACGACGGTTCTAGTGTGACAGTGATGGTGGATGTTTTTGAGCCTTAACTGGAGTCCAGTCCCTGAGCTAAGCCGTTTCCATGACGGTATTATCCCAGGCAGTCCTCACTAGCACTGTCCACTGAACAGATAAGGCACCCAAGAGTGATGATGTCATTTCCCAGAGCCCCACGGAGAGCACCCGGCAGAGGTGGAGGCCACGGCCCAGGCATTCAGGGCCCAGAGCCCACATCTGCCTCCACACCCTGCACGTCTCAAGATTCAGGGCTCCCTGGACATGATTCAAGCAGACTCCATGCAGCTGGAAGCCCAAAACGTGCAAAAGAAAGGTCCTGGGCGTTCACTAGGCTGTTGTGCTGGGACAGACCCTTGGTCCACTCATATGGGTTCTCTTGTCAAACCTTCCTGGCAACCATTATCCTGCCTATTTTACAGATGAGGAAGTTGAGGCTCTGGGAGACCCACCTCTCCAAAGTCAAGCAGCAGGACAGCAGAGTGGGATATGGGAGCTTCCGAGACATGGGAGGGGCGAGGCGTGGGAGGGCTGAGATCACGGAATGAAGTTGGGACAACCTCAAGCCCGACTTTCCCGCATAGAGAAGGGAAAGGCGAAGGCATTTACCAAGTTGCCCAGAGTTCGATGGGGAGCACAAATCAGCCCTTGAACCTGAACTCCCAAACGCCCAGGTCAGTGCTCTTCTCTTTCTAGGTGGGGAGGAGGGGGTACGTCAAAATCGCAGGTAAACCAGACTTGTCTTCCCAAAGCGTCTGCCTTGCCCCACGACTAGGAATATATTGGCAGCAGAATGCACCACTCGTTTTTATAAATTTTAACATTTATTTTCATGTAATTCAACGCTATAATACAATTTCCAGCTTTCCCCTGACTTCCAGGAATACGCATTTTGCTTCTATCGCCGAAGTCTAAGAAACGCTAAGCTACTGCCCAACGCCTCGGTAGATCCTACCCTGGGAACTGAGGCCCAGGCACACCCTGCTTGTCCACAGTGCAGGGAGCCCAGGGCCACCGGCAGCTCCCCCAGGCCACAGAGCTTATCTGCCAACCCCACGAGGCTGTCCTGCCCATTGGCCCAGGGGACTCTGAGAAGGCCACACTGGCCCTCCAGCCAAGGTCTCATGACTCGGCCTGCTATCCCAAATGGCTTGAGTCCGACACTCAAGTCCTCTCAAGAAGAGAGGGGAGGCGGGCAGGACAGGGATGGGGCCATCAGCTGCTGTCACCCACCCTGTAATTTCAAGGACTTTTATCCATTTTCCCCTCAATTATGTGCTGCTCACAATGGTCTTTCTCTGCTTCCTCACGGGTGCTTGCCTGCTCACGCCTTCTTTGTGTCCCAGGTAATTGCTAGTGACCTTTTATAAGTGTACTAATTAAAAGTGCCGATTTAATATTATATTTAAGACAAGACCCCCCCCCCCAATCTTCTAGCTGTGCACACTCCCCCGCCCAGCACTGCTCTGCAGCTCGGCTGAGGCAGGGCCGGCTTCTCCAGCAACCTGGGCCCCGCCATTCCTGCAGGCACTTGGCCAGCCTGCCGGGCTCACCTTCATCCTGGCACCCCTGCTTACAGCTCAGAGAAACGTCCCAAGCTGCATGATGTTGGATTGTGTATACCACGTGCAGAGTTTGTTTCTCACCTGAGAAACAGTGTGCCTTGCATCTCAGGGTTGCAGAATACCTGGTGTGCTTTTGAAAAAAAAAAAAAAACTGGCAAGATACACATCTCACAAAATTTACCACTTTAAGGAGAGTGTACAATTCAGTTGCCTGTAGCACAATCTACAATCTTATGCCACCATTACCACCACCTAGTTCCACAACGTTTTTTTTAATCACCCCTAAAGGAAACCCCACCCCCATTAAGCAGTCACCCTGTTCCTCTGTCCCCCAGCCACTGATCACCACGAGTCCACTTTCTGTCTCCATGGATTTGCCTATTCAGGACATTTCATATAAATTGAATCATAATATATGTGGCCTTTTGTGTCTGGCTTCTTTTACTTTAGGCTCATATTTTCAAGGTTTATCCATATTGTGACATGTACCAGTACTTCATTCCTTTTTTATGGCCCAGTAATATTCCATCGCATGGCTATGAGACATTTGTCTCTCCCTTCATCAGCAGATGGACATTTGAGTTGTCTCTCTCTTGGCTAGTGTGAACAATGCTACTATAAACATTTGTGTACAAGTTTTTGTGTGAGCACTTGTTTTCAACTCTTTCGGGTATATGCGTAGGAGTAGAATTTCTGGGTCCTATGGTAACTCTGCCTTTCCTGATTGGGGAATACCCAAATGGTTTTCCTCCAAGGCCTGGAGCTCTTCTCAGTGGTAAGAAGACCCAGTGACTCACAAGGGCCCTATGTTCCTTATGGTGAGATGGCAGCTGGGCAGGCACCCACAGCAGATGCCCTTGGTCCCCTGCCCACTACCCCACAGCCCTATGTTTTCACGCACAGCAGCCTGACCACTGCCAGCCCCTGTGGTTCTCTGCCTGGGTGCCTGGCCATCAGAGCCTGCTCCTCCGGTACCTGGGACAGGGCAGTGGGGCCAGGGAACCAAAGCCCTGGTGGCAGCATGGGGTAAATGGCTCTTAGAAGATGATGGATGAAGACCAAGCTAGCAGAGCAAACCCCAGCCACCCCCATCCTCAAGAAGATGACCCAGAAGCATATGCTTTGCCCTGGATCTTGGTCATCCCCATGGGACTGGTCTCCAGCTGCCCACTGTGGTGGCCTGGTTGGTGCTCAGGTCTTAATGTAACTCCCCCCAAAGTCCATGTGCTGGAAACTTAACCTCCAAATTCATGTTGATGGCACTTGGGGGGGGGGGCTTGGGAGGTAATCAGGATTAGACGAGGTCAAGAAGGGGGGGCCAACACAATGACATTAATGGCTTCATAAGAACAAAGAGACCTGAGCTAGGATGCCCGTCCCGCCTCACCCTGCTCTGACGCAGCACGAAGCCCTCATCAGATGCTGCCACTGTGTTCCCGGACTCCCCAGCCTCCACAACCATGTGCAAAATAATCTTCAGTTATTTAAAATTACCCTGTCTGTGATATTCTGTTATAGCAACAGAAAACACAAGAACACAGCTGGTCACACATCTTTACGGCTTCCTTCTCTTTCCTGTCTTACATCCTTATCCCCTCCCCGTGTCTCCTGGGATCTCCTACCCCAATAAACTGCTTGTCCTTAAGTCCTTATCATGAGGTCTGCTTCTGGGGAAACCCAAAGAAGATGTCTCCCCAAGACTGTACACCCGAGCCCCCGGGGAGCTGGCTCACACAGATTCCCAGGCCCTGCTGGTTCAGCTGGCTACGGACCACGGACGGTGACTCCTCATACAGCAGGCCCCACTCTCCCGCAAGACACTCAGGTGCACTGAGTCTGCAAGTCCTGGTCCTGGACAAATATCTACCAATGGGCATAGTACAAGCATCATCCAATCGGAAAGGATGCTGGTCATAAACAACTAGACTGGTGAACACCGCCTGTAAGTCAGCCTGGTTTATGGTTCGCATTTTAGATGCAGAGAAAAGCTCCTCCAGTCCCAGCATGATTTAAGGGCTTGATCTTAGGACTCCAGCTCAATCAGTGCAGCCAGAGAATTCTCACACTGCGTCTCCCTCGAGGAGAAGGGGAACGCCAGGCCAGCCCCCTCCACTCTGTGCACCCAACTCAGGAGCCTAGCCTCACCTCATGGGTGGGAAGGAGAATATGAACGAATTTAAACCACTGTACACCCATGTTCACAGCAGCACCAGTCACAATAGACACACGGTAGGGGCAACTCAGGTGTCCATCCGCTGGTGGACGGATATGCAAGATGTAGCATGAGCATCCACGGGAAAACTATTTAGTTCTAAAAAAAAGGAGAAAAGGGGGCATTTTGATACATGTTCCAGGACACATGAACCTGAGGACACTGTGCTAAGTGAAAGAAGCCAGCCACAAGAAGATGACCACCGCATGACCCACTCTCATACAGTCACCTGGAGTAGTCCAATTTTTCTTTTTTTTGGGTACTGGGGATTGAACTCAGGGGTGCTCAACCACTGAGCCACATCCCCAGCCCTATTTTGTGTTTTATGTAGAGACAGGGTCTCACTGAGTTGCTTAGCGCCTCGCTGTTGCTGAGGCTGGCTTTGAACTCGTGTTCCTCCTGTCTCAGCCTCCCTAAGTGCTGGGATTATAGCTTCATAGAGAGGAGGAGGGCGGTGGCCAGGGCTCAGGGACAGGGCTGGGGAGAGTATTATTGTTTAATGGGTATGGAGTTTCAGCTTTCAAGATAACAGGTTCTGGGGATTGGTTACACAACCTTGGGTAGGTAGTTAATACCATAGAACTGTACACGTAAAATTGACTAAGATGAGAAATTTCATGTTACGTGTATTTTACCTTAATTAAATTTTTTAAAAATAAAACAAATGAGATCATATCCAAGGCCCTGGTGATCTAGGCTTACCACATCTCATGGGCTCCCAGGGCGCACATTCCTCTGGGCCCAGGGGTACTTTCTGTTCCTGAATGGGCCAAATTTGTGGCTGCCACAGGGCCTTTGCCCTGGTCATACTTCTGCTGAGCTGTTCCTGCCCTAGGTCTGTACATGCCAGCATTCTCACTGTGCCCCTCTCAGGCTGACAGTCACCATCTCTAGAAGTCTTCTTCAAATATTTGGGCCAGACTTTCTAAATGAATGCCTGGTTATACTGTCTCCATGCCCAAGTCTTCACAGTCCTCTCTGAGGCATCTGTTTATCCACTTGACTTGCCAGCCTCCTCCCCCAGCCTCTGCCCACTGTTATAAGCACATTTGCATCAGCTCCCTGGGAGCCACAGCCTGGGCACATCACATTCCCTGTCATGTCCCTCAGCCTAACACTGCCTGGCATCCCAGAGGCTCTCAATAAACAAATGAATGCATCTTGCCAGCTGCCCAGAGGTGTTAGGAGAGGGCAGTCGCCCCAAAGCCAAGTGATCTGTGAGCCAGGGCAAGAGGACAGAGGAGTGCAGGTGAAATCTTTTGTTGGTGGTGGTGTTTTCAGCGTAGGGACTGAACCCAGGGCCTGGTCTGTGCTCGGCCAGCACTCTGCCACAGAGCTACCGCCTAGCTCTGCAAGGTAATTCTTAATTGTGGACACTAGTGGACAAGAAAAGGCCCAGCCAGTCAAACCCAATAATGCTCAAGCCAATAGCACTTGGCTCTGGACATGGATGGACTCAGAGGGGCACTGGCAGAGGGTCCAGTCTCTCAGGAACAGGCCCTGACTGCTGTCAGAGGGCTGTGTATTCCTTCCTGGTGGCCGAGTACCCCCCCCCCCCCCGGGGTGGTGTGCCTGTCCTGGAGGCCAGGGGCCTCAGCGGAGGAGAGGATCTGCCTGGCAGACAGCAGGGCTCCCTGGGAGGTGGAAGGCTGGGGACCCTCCACTAAGGCCTCAGCTCCTCCAAGGCAAGTCACATCTGTCCTCCAGGCAAGGGGCGGACAATCACAGCTTCCTGGGGCCCCCGCTGGGCCCATGCTGCTGGCTGAGATGACTCATTACTGTTATTGTTGTTATTTGCACTGAGGGGCGAGGCTGGGATTGGTGTGTCATGCTGTTCCCGGAGAATTGCCCATCTCTGCCTGTTAGAAACTCGGCCGGGCCGTGGCAGGCTGCAGGCTTTTTATTTTTTCTAACCTGGATAAGAATGCAATCTGTGTTTTCCAAAACATGGGGAGGGGCTGCAGAGTGCACGGGCAGGGGGGGACAGTCCACATGCCTCTGTTGCAGCCTTTTTTTTTTTTTTTTTTTTTTGGTTCTGTAGATTGAACCCAGAGTCATTTACCGCTGAGCCACATCCCCAGCCCTTTTTTATTTTTTGAGACAGGGTCTCACTAAATTGCTTAGGGCTTTGCTAAATTGCTGAGGCTGGGCTTGAATTCATGATCCTCCTGCCTCAGGAATTAGGATTGCAGGTGGTGGCGCGGGGCAGCAGCAGTATTTTAAAATACACCTTTGTGACACACTCTGCTTCGGCACCCTCCATAGTTCCTGCAACAATAAAATCAGCACACTACAGTGATGCAGCCAAATCCATGTTTACAGCAGCTCCATTCACAATAGCCAAGCTATGGAACCAACCAACGTGCCCTTCAGTAGATGAATGAGTAAAGAAAATGTGGTATATATATATATAATGGAATAGTACTCAGCCATAAAGAAGAATGAAATTATGGCATTTGCCAATAAATGGGTGAAACTGGAGACTATCATGTTAAGTGAAAGAGGCCAATCCCAAAAAACCAAAGGCCAAATGTTCTCTCTGATATGTGGATGCTAACTCACACTAGCGGGCGGGGGAGAAAAGGAGTTCACTGGATGAGACAAAGGGGAATGAAGGGAAAGGAGGGGGATGGGAACAGGAAAGACAGTAGAAGAAATCGGACATGACTTTCCAATGTTCCTGTATGAACACATAACCAGTGAAACTCCACACCATGTTCGACCTCAAGAATGGGAAGTTAGATTCCATGGATGTATGATACGTCAAAATACACTCTACTGTCATGCGTATCTAAAAAGAACAAATGAAAAGAAAAAACCCAAGTCCTTCTCGCCTCAGCCACGTCCACTGCTCTTCCCAGGGTGTGCACCCCCCACCTTGGCCACGTTCGTTTCCTGCTGCACGCTGGGCCCAGCCTGCCAGGCTTGGACGCTGGCCTCGTGTGTTCCCCCGGCTATGCTGCTGCTGTTCCTTCTGCCTTAAAACCCTTCCTTCTGCTGCTGCCTCTCAAATCCTGGTCAACATTAAACGCAAGCCCCAAATACCACCTTTCCAGAGGTTCTCTCCTGTGCTCCTAGACCTGTTGTCTGCACCTCTGTGATTAGCCAGAGGCCCTCTCCCCTTGGAGGGGGAGGCTGGTGTTCTGGGGCTCGCTCACTGTCTCCCCTCTCTTCCCCACCCCTCCATCATTGACTACCTCTCTTCTAGCCCCAAGGAGCTAGCCAGTCCCAGTGCTGACCCACAGACATTACTAATCAATCATGGCCCCCTTTCTGTTGAACCTTCAGCATCCTTTGCCACACTGGGATCCGTGCAACCACTGTGATCCATCCTAAAAAGCATGGGAGAGCAAAACTCTTGTAATCTGTGACACCAAAGGACCTTACACCAAGCTGGGGTCTAACTGCCCCTTCCTATCCAGGGGCCAAGGATCTAGCAGTCAGCCCAGGCTCAGGGCTGTTAAGAGGTGCAGAATCACGCTTGGAGTCCCCAGGCCAGCTCAGAAACATGACTCAAAGGAGAAGCACACAGACCAAGCCCCCTCCTGATTCTGCAGAGAGCAGTAAGGGTCCTGGATGGGGGAGGGCTGTCTGGATGGGGCTGAGCAGAGGGCATGCAGTTGGCAGCCCTAACTCCCAATTCCAAGGCCATGAGTTAAGATCAGGGATTTTCTAGGGCTGACGCCCAGCCCCAGCATGCCCCCTGACCCCTGTGGCCATCAGGCCTGTTGTGCTGTCCTTGCCCCCGTCAAGGGGGAAGCCCGCCCTCCTCCTCCTCTAGCCTTGGTCTCTGCCACAGGGCCCCTGCCCTCCCTTGCTCCTGGGACGCCCCCGGAGCCCGGGCTGGCCTTGGAGTCTGCAGTCTCATTTGTCTCTCCTCTGGGATCAGACAGGCTGGTTAAGTGCCTCGATTCCTGGGGATAATCTCATTTGTCTTAGGTTCCCTCCGGCTCTCCTGCCCTTGGTCAGGCTCCTCCGGCTAGTCCCCCCAGGGCCTGAACTTGGCTTGACCTCTGGGAACCTTCTTTCCCTGGGGCAGCTCCCCCCCCCCACCTTCCCTGATGGACACCTTCGCCCCTTGCCCCAGATAAGAGATAAACTGTCTCCAGAACCGGCAGGCTTCTTCACGAATGCTGTGGCTCCCACTTGGGGCAGGTGATGGGCGCCATCTGGGAAAGGAAAGGTGCACTCAGGAAGCACAGCCCATGCTGGGCACTAGCTTGAGGTTTCCAGGCATTCCCTCTGTCATTTACTTCCCACAATGGCCCTATGCAGCAGGGCTAGCCTGCCTTCTACCCAGTGAGGAAACTGGCTCAGAGAGGTCAAGGGATCTACCCAAGGTCACACAGCCATGAGCTAGCAGAGCCAGGATTCAAACCCAGGTCTGTCGGACTCCCCACTCTCATGGCTTTTCTCACAAAACCTTTTATCCAAGCCTGAAACCCAGCAGAGGAACACAGGCTTCTTCTCACCTCCTGGTGACCAACCCCCACGGGTCCCTCTAGGTCACTCTGGACCTTGGCCTGAAGGTGGACACCCAGGAGGGAGGCACAGTGGAGGTGGCCTCCCCTGCACCACCCTGGATTGCCACAGCCCACTTATCCCCTGCCAGGAGCATGGCCCTCCCCACCTGGGGGTCAGAGAGGCGGCTACCACTCACCTGGGCACATAGATCTGAATGGCCAAGGGGCCAGCTAATCAGGGAAGGAGACATTAAACAGGGCAGTACAGTTCATGCTCAGAGGCTCTGGTGGTCGGGAGGAGTAGAAAGTGAGACACATACATACATTTTTTTTTTTTTTTTTTGGTACTGGGGATGGAACTCAGGGTCACTCGACCACTGAGCCACATCCCCAGCCCTGTTTTGTGTTTTATGTAGAGACGGGGTCTCACTGAGTTGCTTAGCACCTCGCCATTGCTGAGGCTGGCTTTGAACTCGCGGTTCTTCTGTCTCAGCCTCCCTAAGTGCTGGGGTTACAGGCGTGCGCCACCACACCCAGCTACATTTTTTAATTAATATGCCTGAGAGGAAAAATCAGACATCGAGTATCCATATTCAAGGAACCCAGTCCGACCTCTTAGAAACCCAGAGCTCTCCTGCTTCTGGCACAACATTGAACAAAAGAATTATCAGTGCTGAGGGCTGTCGAGCCTGGTTGCAGGCACCTACATGCTCTAAGTCCACATAACCCTTGAAGTCACAGAGAGGTCAAGTTATTTACCCTAAGCCACACAGCTAGCACATGGCCAAGCTGGGCTTGTTCAGCCACCCTCCCATGGTAGTCCTATTTATTCACACAGCACACATTGCCTGAGCACCTGCTGTCCCCAGCCTTGCTCTACGCACTGGCAATATGACAATGAGCAGACAGACGTCCCTGACCTTCTGGAGCCAACATCGGGGCAGGCCGTCACTGCCATTAGGCCACACACTTCTGTTGGTCTCCACTGGCCCTCCAGGGAGCAGCCGAGGTGCAGAGGCTGTTTGCAGATGGTGCCTGTGCACCTGTGTTCCCACCCCTCACCCACTTCACAGGTTATGACCCCCAGGGCAAGGGCTCCACGGAATGCTAGGACGGGGGTGTATGGCTTGGGACACAAGGTCAAAGGGCACAGAAAACACTTTGGGAGCAAGGTTGCCTCCGAGGAGCCCCTTGATTAGGGTGGAGAGATTCAGCCAGACAGAGCACTAACACGGTTGGCTCTGGCTCATACCCGGTCACGGCTTGCTGTGTGGCCCTGGGTAAGTCGCTCACCTCTCTGAGCTCCCCTTCCCCCTTGACACCATGGGGGGGAGGGCAGGTAATAGGGCACAGTGGTCCTTCGGAGAGACAAACTAAGCTTGGCAAATGGGGGAAGGCTCACATGCCCAGGCCAGCCCATGGATCACGGTCTCATGGATGCCATGTGGAGGGAAGCGGGGCAGCTTCCGAGGAAGCACAGGAGAGAGCCAGCGAGAAAGCTGGGTGGGTCAGTGGTGAGTTCATGGTCACCCAACAAACAGCTGGCAGGTGGAGGAGCTGCCAAACTGGCCCCTAGGCTCCCGTTGTGATGGTCTTTCTGCCACATCAGGTTGACACATCCACCATGCTCCAGCTCTGTGGACCCCATACCACACGCAAGGCAGGCAGCAGGTGCCAGAGGGGCTGAAAGGGCACAGCCAACCTGGCTGCTTCCAGGGTCCCCAATCTGGCTGCAACGCAGGGACCCAGCTATAGTGGGGTGAGGCTGCAGCCAACGCTCATGGGGGACGGGACATTTTTTTTCTGCCCAGAAATAGCAGCCTGAGCATGACATAGCCGTGAATGAGGGGCTCCAGAATGTTCTGCCTGACCTTCCTGAGTCCTTGCTGCGCCGCTCAGGCCCACGGGGGGCTCCAGTCCTTTCTCCGGGCCCAGAGAGTCAAGCTGTAGTTAGCAGGTTTAATAACAGTGATAATAGGGGGCCGGGCATTTTTCCCCTCTCCTGAAACTTTTCAATTCATTGAACTGTTCAATTAACTCTACAAAAGGAAATGTGGAAAAATGACGGCAAATTGAACTTGACATTATCATTAAAATAAACAGAGCACTGCAGGCCGTGAAAGGCTGGCAGAGAGATAATCCAAACACTGACAGGCGCTTGCCGGCTCCTTCCTGCCCAGAGGCGACCCGGAGCTGCCCTCCTGCCCTGAGCTCCAAGGCGAAGTCACCAATCACACTCCCCACGGCTCAAGAGCGAGGCCCCTTCCATCACTGCAGTCCCCTGAATGTGACCAAGGGAGGGGAGGGCAGTGCCGGGCTGCAGGACACCTCTGCTAAGAGGCCACCACCTCTGGGTGTCTCTCCTTCCCCAGGCCTCCTTCCTTCATGAAGCAGGGATTTCAGCCCAGCAGGTTGTGGCTCAGCCCTGGCTGCACCTGAGAGTCACCTGTAGTGCTTTTGAAATCCTAGATGTACTACTGCACCCCAGACTGAGTACATGGGAATCTGTGAGGAGGGGCTCGAGCATCTAGATTTTAACAGAACCAGCCAAGGGATTCCAATGGGCTGCCCAGGTGGATGTCCAGGGTCTGGGTGATTTTGGGGGTCCCTTCAATCTACAAGACTACATCTTGTAGAAACTGAGATGTAGGAAGACCTATCAGTCAGCGGTTCCCACACTTGCTGGTGTGTTGGAATCACCTGGAACTTTGAAACAAAGTCAGTGCCTGCGCCCACGCACCCAAGGTGTGATTCATGGGTCTGGGTTCTGGGGTCTCGCTTGGGCTCTGGAGAGTGCTCAGTCCCTGAGGGAGGGGTTCTCCTATACAGGCAAGGCTGGAAGCCACCAACTTGGGCGATCTTTTTCCTTGGCCAACGGGGAAGCCAGTTTCCCAGGAGCCTCCACTCCTCAAACGTGTGGATCCCTGGCTACAGTGAAGTGTTCCAGCATGTTCAGCTTAGGCCAATGCACACACAACGCAAAACATATATGTATTTTTCTATTGCCTCTGCTGCGTTCAAAAACCCCCATATAAAAATAGTTGATGGATGGCTTTGAAGCATCTCGACCTGACGTCATATTAGAGCAGCGTGGGAACTTGTAACAGTAAGGATGCCCAGGCCCTGCCGGCTATGGGATCCATATGAATCAATTGTTCTAGGCATGACTTGGACATCAGCATTTTGTTAAAACTTACCAGGTAATTCCAATATTCAGCCAAGTTAAGAGCCACCAGGTTGGAGTCGTGGTTCTCAAACTCCAGTGCGCATCAGAGTCACCAGGAGAGAGCATTTATAGCACAGATTTGCAAACCCTCTGCAGTTGCTGGCTGCATCTCTAACAAGCTCCCCGGGGATGCTAATGCTCTTGGTCCCTGGCCACGCAGTCGAGACTCACTGGGCTCATGCTTTCATGGGCCCAGGTCCCAGATATTTAAAATTCTTCTCAAAGTTAATTTGGTGCTAGGAAATTTGGACCCTGAGGTCTGACTTCAGAATGGCCTGGCACCTGTACTTCCAATGCCTGCCCCTTAGCCAGAAACCCAAGCAGTTTCTCTCACCCTTTAACAGCAGGAAGAGAAAGGTGTAACCAGGAAGCAGGTGGGAAAGACACCTTCCCTCAGTCCCGCTCCCCTGCGAAGGGGGCCAGAAAAGGCCTCCAGAAATCACTTCCTCTTGGAGGAGACTCATAATTACCCAGTGATCATGGCACCATTCATTCTGCCCTAAAATTAATACATCACGTTGAGAACGATATCACACTAATTTATCACAAGATTTATGAAACTTGCACTTTTTCTAATGAGATTTATGCAAATGCTGCTCTTGCCACTGTTTGTGTTTTTTGAAAGTTTTGACAGGGAAGTAAAGGTCCGGAGCTGTGGGCAGAGGTTCTGCCCTGACTTGGGGGCTCTGACGTAGGGGCGGGGCTCTGTGGCAGTTCCTGCCTCTGGAGGGCCACAGGGGAGCCAGCACCTGGCTTTTGCCTCAGCTGGTCACCTGGTCCGGACGATCTCCAGGCACATCCACCTCCGCTCTTGCTCCCCTGCTTGTCAGGTGTGGGGGGGCGTTACAGGTGGGCACTTGGCTTCCTCAGCCAATCAGGCCTTCCAGGTGCTAGGTCTCCAAGAACAAGTGCAGGTGACAGCGCCTTGCTGGCCAGGGTGGAGCCAAGTGTGAGCCATGCAAGGCACCCAGGACAGAGCTTACCACGGTGCTTGCACAACTCTGAGGGCCTCTCCTGAACTTCTGTGCCCCAGACCTCTTGCTTGCCTTACCTTAGTTCTGGCTTTGCGACCATTTATTGAGCATCTACTTTATGGCAGGCATTCGACAGAGTGTATTTTGCATGAATACATTATTTAATATTTACCCTAAACATTCAAGAAAGGTATTCCTACACTCAAGTGGGGAGACTGAGTCTCAGAGAGGTTTGGCAATTTGCCCAAAATCACACAGCCAGGAAAAGGCAGAGTCAGGATTCAAGGGTCAACTGATTTAGGGTCAGCCAGGACCCTCTGATCCTCAAGACAATGTTCTTATCCAGGAATAGCCCCAATGATTGACAGAAGGCCTTTCCTCCTGTTGGAGGTTTATGGCTCCACGTATCCAAGGGTCACATCCCACAGTCTCAAGTATCCAGAAGATAGACTAAAACCAGGAAATGAGCCCCAAGGGATTTTGAGTAGCTAAAACTCTTGGCACAAAATATGTGCACTTAATTTCAAACTCATTATGGAAGAGAGGGGCGTGGTCGGGCCTTACGGAGCCTATTTACTTTTACTTTGTAGACAATCATAATGAGGTTGGTCCTTTGTCGTTTCTGATTCATAGTGACCTCAGCAGGTATGGGGACAACAGCAGAAGCAAACAGACTGGCAGCCCCCGCTGCCTGCAAATGGGAAAGGTCAAGAATTCCCTGAAAAGTAAGTGCCTCATTTCAGACCCTCCGCCAGTCAGCCACAATGCATTATCATGGAAGGCCTCTCGGGGTGACGTGTTCAATGATGTGCCAAGAAGGGGCTGAAGGATGAGTCACCCCTATGCAGAAAGGCAGGTACATACATAATAGATCTTATGAATATTCCATGCAAGTCATTATAATTAAAAAAAGATTTCGTGCTTAAAGGAATGCTTCCCAAAGTGTATTTCACGAATCATTAATTCCCCGGGAGGCTAACGGGTACTCGATGAAAAAGTGTTCCCTGAGCAAAAGGAAGGCTGCATTAGAGGAAGAACCCGAACAGGCTCCTTTCTTGCAGGACCTGTCAGAACCTTGAAAATGCTGACGTGGAAGCTGACGAGGGGTGGGGAGATTCAGATCTGCCCTGATTTATTAGATCAAGAAATCCTTTTGCCGGGCACAGTGGCACAGGGCTGTAATCCCAGCGGCTCAGGAGGCTGAGGCAGGAGGATCGCAAGTTCAAAGCCAGCCTCAACTTAGCGAGGCCCTAAGCAACTCAGTGAGATCCTGTCTCTAAATGAAATATAGAAAGGGCTGGGGATGTGGCTCAGTGGTTAAGCACCCCTGGGTTCAATCCCTGGTACCAAAAAAAAAAAAAATCCTTTCTTCCAAGAGCATCTCAAAGGACACTAGTGGATGAGGAAGTTGTCACTGGGGAAGCCTTGGGCCAGGAGCTGGTCTGGCTATTCTTACTCCAGGTATCTCTTTTCTTAGGTGGGAGTGGGGGGTGGGGGGCTCGGGTGGATGGATAAATGGACAAATGGGTGAACAAAGGAATAAAGAAAAACCTCTGAGGAGCAGATCAGAAGCTCCGCCATGCAGGGATGCAGGAGTGCAGAGCTTTCCAGGTGACTCCTGCTGTCCCCCACAGGGACATGAGTCCCTGCTTCTGAAACTCAGGCCTCCTTAGCCCAGAGGCAGGTGGGGGCGTGGTTGCTGCCTTTCCCTCAGGACACATCCTGAGCCTGGAGGATCCTAATCATAACCCCGATGCCGGAGACCTAGAAAACACTTTCCTGGCTGTCGATTCCAGGTCATCCCCTGGCCCCGACTCAGTGGCCTGTCTAGCAGCCACACGCTCTCTCCACAGATAAAGAAACTGTGGATAGGCGCAGGGGAGCCCAGGTTCTCCTCCCAGCCTGTCTGTGCAAGGTGCCCACCTTTGCCACCTTTGCTCCTCCTGCCTTGGACGCTGTGGCAAAGTCAAGCTAAGAGATGCCAGAGGGGCTGTTCGTCAATCTGCGACAACCCAAAGAGGCTCCCAGACCCACACAGCAGACTACAACCAGCCGCCACAGGGAGCCTGGACTAGTCGCTGGCTCTCTGGTCTGTATCTCCCACCTGACTCTGAGCACTTAGGGTGGTCCTGTGCCCTGTCACAGCCTCAGAGACTGGAAAAATGCCTGCCACCAACAGACCCTCGGACAGGATCTACCAGTCAAAGAGTGAATGAATGACGGACAGACCACTGAGCAAGCACAGGGCAGTAGAGTCTGAGGGTGTTCAAGAGTGTGGTTCTTGTAATTCCAAAAGCCACACCAAAGCCTCTGTCCCCAGTCTCTCCTGGGTACATCCTGTGAGCGGCCTACTGTTCTTATTTGAAGGGCAGAAAAAAGAAAGCAAGAATCAACATTCCTAAGTCCCCATGTGCCTGGTGTCTGGCTCACTGGGACGGCCATCCTTTGGGTGTTTAGTTTTTTGGGTTTTTTGTGGTCGTTTTTGTTTTTGTTTCTTTCATACCAAGAATTGATCCCAAGGGCACTTAACCACTGAGCCACATCCCCAGCCCTTTTTATTATTTTATTTAGAGACAGAGTCTCACTGAGTTGCTTAGGGCCTCGCTAAGTGGAGGCTGGCTTTGAACTTGTGATCCTCCTGTCTCAACTTCCCAAGCTGCTGGGATTACAGGCAAGCATCACCATGCCCAGCATGGGTGTTCAGTTTTTAATTAGGCAGAGGGAAAGGTCAGGAGTCCTCTTCCTTTAACATTAGTCTCCATCCTTGCAGTTCCATACAGAGCTGGAAGCTCTCAGGTCTCAGGTCATAGAAATAGTGGCCATGGGTACCTGGGAGGCAGGCACAGGGAAAGGGTTGTGGGTGTGCTCAGAGAGGTCCCTTGGCCACTGAGCCAGGGAACCATCCGAGATGGCCCCTTCACCCATGGGCATCCCCCATGGGGTTCAGCGCCCTTGTTCTCTGAATGTGAAGGGGAATTCGTTCCCAGAGGCTAGGGCAGGACTCTCAACACAGGATTTTGTTTGCTCTCTAGGTTCATCTTTCCTCCTAAACTATTTCCTGAAATCTGCTGGTGTCCTGAGAGACCTAGAAAGGAGGGTAGAAGATGTGTCTTTCATCCTCTTGTGGGTCCCTGTCTCCTTCACTGCAAGCAGGGTCCAGGACAGGGTGGCCAGTGCCCAGAGGAGCATGTCCTCATGAGAGCAGGTTCAGAGGGCACTGCAGGAAGCCATCAATGATCTCCTCTCACCCATTGTATGGGCACATACAGGAAGCGCAGGTATGGGGTTCGGGGTGTGGACTATTTACACACTCCGTCCTCTGGCCATGTAACACCCTCCCCTCACCACATTGTGATGCAGCAAGAAGGCCCCCACCAAAGGCAGCCCCTAATCTTGCACTTCCCAGCCTCCAGAACTAAGAGAAATAAATTTCTTCTCTTTATAAAGTACCGGGTCTCAGGTATTCTGTTATAGCAACACAAAACAAGCTATGGTGGTGGGTGAACTTGGGCAAATCATCTTGCCTGTACATGTTTCAGTTTCTGTTTTAGTCAGCTTTTTTTGCTGCTGTGACTAAAAGGACCCAAATGGAACAATGTTAGAGGAGGAAAAGTTTATTTGAGGGCTCTCGGTTTCAGAGATCTCAATCCATAGACAGCTGGCTTTATTCCTCAGGTCTCCAGGTAAGGCAGAGCCACATGGCAGAAGAATATGGCAGAGGGAAACAGCTCACATGATGAGGGAAGCAGAGAGAGACTCCACTTGCCAGATACAAATATATATCCTAAAGCCACGACCCCAATTCCCACCTCCTCCAGCCACACCCCACCTGCCTTCAGTTACCACTCAATTAATCCCATCAGGTGCCTAATTCACTGATTGGGTTAAAACTCTTGTAACCCAGTCATTTCTTCTCTGCACCTTCTTGCATTGTCTCACCTGTGAGCTTTTGGGGGACACCTCACATCCAAACCGTAATCATTTCCTAATCTGTAAAATGGGGATAACGTCTATCTCACGAGCTTGTTGTGAGAACCAGTGTATATAAAGCACTTAAAAAGCGTCTAACTCATAAATACACGTTCAATAAATATTGATTATTAATATCATTCCCCAAGTAATTTATAAAGATGTCATGTGGTTCGTTCTAAACCAGGCTCTGGCTGTGTGGCGAGCCTTGTCTGTGCTGCCTTGGCTGAGCCAGCAACTGTCAAACAGCTTTGGAAAGTCACTCAGCCTCTTTGGGGCTCTGTGATAGGATGAGCTGCCATCTTACCAACAAAGCCACTTATCACTCAGTCCCTGCACAGTCATTTGTTCCTCAATTAACATTTATGGAGGATCTATCTTGTGGCCTCAGTTCATGTGCCAGGCATAAAGCTAGAGAGCGAGGATCAACAGAAGTCGTAATACAATTAGCAAAGAAAACCCCTACTCTCAAACAGGCCATGACCTGAATGGTCCCGATCACGGATTCTGACAGTAGGGTGTAGTACAGGCACCAGGAACTTGCCAACAACCAAAACCCGAGAATGAAGCATTTGAGCTCAAATATGTCTGTAAATGTATTAAACAGCTAAATGGGTGGACAAGAAAGGGAAGGAATACACAGGCCAAAGACTAAGTGAAGGAGGAAGCCCAGGAGGACGTTTCGTGGGCTGAACCAAGGAGGCCTGGGTTTTCATTTTTGCAGCCTCAGGGCTCAGAAAAGAGAAGAGAAGACCCAGACCTGCTCTCGTGCCACCCCAGGTAGAAAGTGCCCCCCATCCAGCAAGGGCCCCAAGGAACCACACCATGTTGGAAGGGCAAGCTAGAAATAAATCCACACCCCTACACAAACAAACGAGGAGTCTAAAGAAGAAGAGAAAGAAAATCACCTCTCTGAAAATCACCTTGTCTGAAGGGAGAGAGGAATACAGCCGTAAAGGACCTCAAGATGGTACCTGTGAATTTGTAGCTGCTGGATTCACCTGGCCTGGGTGTCAGAGATCCTTGAATGAAGAATTCAACTTAAAGTGGTTCCAGAGAAGCTGTGAACTTAAGTGCTTAACAAAAACACAAATCATCTCTGGAGGAGCTCACTTGTATTCCAGGAGTCAAAGAATCCCTTTCCCCATCTACCAAATGAATAGTCAAAACTCTCTCTCTCTCTCTCTCTCTCTCTCTCTCTCTCTCTCTCTCACACACACACACACACACACACACACACACACTAAACAAGACACTGTGAATGAAATTTTGAAGAAAAATACCATAACCATACCCTCAAATGTTTCGGGTACTAGAATTATCAGGTGTGGAGTAGAAAATGTATTTACTAGCTCTCAACAACTAAAAGAGAATCTTGTAAACATGAGTAAAAAACAGGGGAATTTTTCAAAGAGATTAAGTCGAGCTCCTAGAAATCAAAATACAATAATCAGAATTTTAAATGTGTTGGTCTTACTGCTGAGTAGATGAGGCTAAAAGGAGAATTAGTGAACTGAAACACAAAACTGAAGAAATTTTCCAGAACACAGTTCAGCAGGTCAAAGATGGAAAATATAATGGAGAGGCTGAGAAGAAAAAGATTGAAAGGTCTAGCTCATATTTAACTGAGATTCAAGAAGCAAATAATAGAGCAGAAGCATCATTTGAAGTGATAGTGGTTGCAAATGTTCCAAAACTGATCAGAAACTCCTCAGATTCAAGAAGCCAAACAAAACCCAAGCAAGAGAAATTCATACATAGGCAGATCTTGACAAAACTGCAGAACAACAAAGAAAAATAGAATATTCTAAAAGCAACTAGAGAAGAAAAACAGACTACCTTCAAGGAACCAGCATTGAAACCAGAAGCAAATTTCTCAATGACAACCACTGATCCCAGAGCCAATAAATTCATATTTCAATGTAGTTGAGAGAAGGTAAATGCTACACTAGAATTCTATACCTAGCAAAAATATCTTTCAAGAACAAGAAGGAAAGAAAGACATGTTCTGGCTATTTAACTAGTCTCTTTAGGAATCAATAAAGTCACAAGCTCCATGTTGCTAGGAGTCAGGTAGGAACCAGAGAACAAAGAAATTTGGTGAGTCAGGTGCAGTGGTGCATGCCTGTAATCCCAGTGGCTCAGGAGGCTGAAGCAGAAGGATCGTGAGTTCAAAGCCAGCCTCAGCAACTTAGCAGGGCCCTAAGCAACTCAGAGAGACCCTGTCTCTAAATAAAATATTTTTTTTAAAAGGGCTAGGGATGTGGCTCAGAGGTTGAGTGCCCCTCAGTTCAATCCTCAGCGCCAAAGGGGGGGGGGAGGAAGTTTGGTGAGGACTTTGATTCGTAAAGTGACAACGGGGATGGCGCAGGCCTCCCGCCTCTCTCTCCTGGGTTCCAGCAGACGGTTGCCAGACAATCAACAAAAACTGGAAACCCATGTTTTGATAGAAAAATTTCCAACATTTAAGTCTTGACAAACAAACATGTTTAGAGAAACTGAGTGGTCAAACAAACCAAGCCTGGGAACATATTTGGCAAAAAGATCACTGGTACACTATGGGCCAGAGGGAGATAAGTGACTGACGTCAGGGGAACAGAAAAAGGGGTGGCCAGGGCTGTGGTAGGAAAACTCTGCCATCAAACCCAGCTCCAGGTTGTCCAGCACTGGTAGGCAGCCTGGTTCCTAGATGGAAGGGTTTCCAGCTTCTTCTCTGAGAACTGTACCCAAACTCATGGCATCCTGTATGCAGAAGTCCCCTGGGATGCCCTCCACCTCCTTTCTCCTAGTAAGTGACTTTTCTCTCCACACATCAGCCAGGGCATCTCCTAGGGGTGAGGTGAAGGTGAGCTAGGGTGGGGTGGGGGAAGCCTTCCCTCTCCTGCCCCCAAGTTACCCATCTCAGGGGTAACTGTCTATGGCCCATCTCCCCATTCCCCCAGGGCCTGATCCCAGCCCAGAGCTGGGCTCCTTGCGGGGCATGGAGTTCATGGTGTTGGCAACCAGTGGATAGTCATGTGTCCTCAGAAAAGTGCAGAGAGGGGCCTGTACCACGGCTTGGGGAATGCAGATGCCTCTACATTATGCATATAACCAACAACTGTCCCCACACTTGCGCCCAGCTGATGTATTTTGCAAGGTCTCGAGGTGGGGTACCTAAGTGACCGCCAAGAACATTACTAAGCAAAAGAAGAACTTGGGCTGGCTTATGTACATGATGGGGGAAAGACAACACAGTGAGGCCGAGGGTGAGGACAGGACCTCTCAAGTGCTCACTAGGGTGAGGCCACGTCCACCCTCAGCACACTCATGGTCTGGGAGGTGGAGGCAAGCCCTAACTGAGTCATCCCACCAGGAATCATCTCACGGCAAAAGTGGGAAGTGAGAGACCCCACCCCACCCAAAGAGATGACTTCTTCTTTCCAAACTTCTTTGTGTTTCTAAGAATTATTAGATTTATTTTAATTTCATTAAATATTAATTTAAATCATTCAAAGTTCAAAAGGCGCAATCCCCACCCCAGTCTTCCCTTGCAAGAACCATTGTGGGCAGCTCCTTAGGTACCTTCCCAGAGATAAACCTAGGTTATACACACACACACATGCATATGTATATATACTTTATTCCTCTTTTTAAAAATACAAGTAGAAGTCTCCTGTCCTGCACTCAGCTAGATCTCTGGCAGGAGATTTTATAGATGCAGGAAATGACATGTGAATGAACTTGGGCTTGGAGGATCAGCTGGGGGCTGGTGGGTGGGGAGGGGAGAGGACCGTTCCAACAGGGGCAGTGTTCTAGATCCTCCCCGGGGAGGTCTGGGAGAGGGGCTGCTTCTGCCACCCCGAAGGACACAGAGTCTCTGCCCAAGGCTGTTTTCCTCAGGGGCGTCCTGTGTCCACTGTGTGGTTGATGGGAGGGTACAATAGCTTGGCGCCTCGGCTCCATGTGGATCCTCCTCAGAGCCTCCCAAGGCATCCCAGCTGCACGCCTCCCTCTGTCCAGCCCTGACGCCTCACTCCTGCACACCCACAGACCTCCTGCACGCAGACCCCCACCCCACAGTCTGTTTCTAGAGACCCTGGTCTCAGACAATGGGAAGTGGTCTGAGGGTAGGGGTGCTGGCGTTGGCATGGCAGGTTCTGGTCTAGCTGCATGCGACTGACTGTGGGATGGTGACTTTGTCCTGAGTTGCCTTCTATGTATAAAACAGGAACATCACATCTGTCCCATTCTGTTGGAGGGCTGGTGTGAGCTGACACGCAGGGAAATCTTGGGAGACAGGGATGCCACCTTAAGCCACATTACCTGCAGCTGGGCTCCTGCCAGCTCTCCTCCTGCCTCTGCTCTAGACTGGCAGGAGTGGCCAACCCCTCCTCCATCCCAAGTCCCCTAGTTGAAGGCCCACCTCCTCCAGGAAGCCATCCTGGACTGTCACACTCTCTTCCTCCTCTCTCTCCTCTGCCCTGTCAGAAGTGTCTCTATCAAATAATATGTCAATTCAGTGATTTGCACCAGAATATCCCTAGAGACAGAGAAAGGGACTTGTATCTCTGGAAATGGAGGGCCGAAGGAAGCAGACCCTTAAAGATGAAGTTCATTCACAGTCTTGTGTTTACTATTTCATCCACTTGCATCTTCATGAATTCACTCATTCATGCAATAAATTTCCCCTGAGTGTCGTCCTCACAGCGACAGGACAGGCGTGGCTCCAGTCTTTATGGAGCTGAGGATCAAGCTGGCCCGTCTTGAAAATCTATGCCAACTCTTCATTCTACTCCACAATACAGTCAAAATTTATTTTAATATAATTTTATATCCATCCATTACCCAATACAATCAACCATCCAGGAAGGTAGGTTAGTCTTATCTGTGGTTTCTAGTGTGCCCTCCAGGTCCATGTATCCCAGGATGAGAAGCCCCAAGTGAGACACTCTGCCATGAAACCAGAACCATAGACGCCAAACCAGTCCTGACCACCCTAAGGCAGGCCAGCATGTCCGCCCAGCACCCAGGCCACCCCTACCCTACACTGCCCACACGACCCCCATTTGTTCGGACAACCAGTAGAGGACCCTTGGTCCCAGAGAGGGAGGACCATCTCTCAGCTTCAGAGCTGAGTTCTGACGCAGCTAAAGCAGTGGGCCATCCTGCGCAGCTTGGCTGGTTCCCACCAATGAGAAGATGGGGTGGGGGCGGGGCTGCTGCAGAGCAAATGAGTGTCTTCTCAGAAGAACAGCTTTGGGTACCTCCTCCCCTGCTCCTGCCTGGATTGTCCAGGCAGGGGTGGCAGCCTGAGGACAAAAAGGTCACCACAGGAGAAAGGGTCCCTGATGCTGTCACTCACCCAGCACACCAGCTCACTCCAGCCACTGACATCTTCTGGAACATGTACCCAAGGACACTCTCCCAGTGACTCAGTCTTTGGAGTGAGGGGGAACTTTTGTGTAAAAAAAGAAAAGCCCTAATTTTGTGGCCTGGAAGTTGACCAATGCACCAATGCGTGTGAGAAGGTCAAGGCCTGCTTCTAATACAGTCACAGCCCCTGCAGTAGAAGGGAGCATCCCTAACCTGACGGTTCAGAGACCGGAAGCCTCCAGCGGCAATTAAACTTAATTGGAAAGACTTGAGACACAGGCCTTCGAAGGCCAGAATCAAGACAAAGATGCCTACATTGCTGCTAATGTCCACAAGCGACACTCTGGGTGGCCCAAAGTCATCCCCAAGGTCATCCAGTAGAGCAGGGCCGGGCTCTGACCTTTAGCCTCCCACGCCTGCTGACCCTGTGCTTTCCCGAAACAGCTGGTGGAGGAGCTGCTCTGAGCACCACACCAGCCCCGGCCCAGAGGGCCACGCCAAGGCCCGCTGGCCCCACCCGAGCCAAGTCCTGCCACACACCCCAGGGCGGAGATGACGCCTCTCCCAGGTCTCCTGCTCACTGCCTCCTCTTTCCCCTGCTCCCCAGGGAGATGGAGGAGGACAGAGGAAGATACTTGGCAGGTGTCTTGCAAGCAGCTCGGCCCCCGTCTGCTTATCGGCATCCCTGCCACCTCGCCACGGCAAATTGCCTGTTGATGAATGAGGCTATTTAAGAACGAGTGATGCTGGCATCACAGTTATTAATGAGGACGACGTGGAGAGATGTTTAAGAGCGACCCAACTGTTCCCACATCCTCCCATCTGTGAGTAATGGGCCCGCTGTGCTTGGCCCTGGCCCTCCACCTCCAGGAGCAGGCCCTGGGACCAGGTGGCCACAGGAGGTGTGGGACAGCAGGAGGATCCCAGGACCGTGATTTGCACTCCAGACAGGGAGGAAGTCAGAGTGTTCGTGTGAGAGGGCACGTGTGTGTGTACACATGTGCACACGTGTGTGTGCTCAGGAAGTGAGTGTGGGAACACACTACAGGTGTGCGTACCTCAACCAAGTGATTCAGTCCCCAAGTCGGAGCTTAAGCTCTGCACCTCGGTGTCCTCACCTGTTGAATGGCCTGACACAGAACCCGTGAGCATCCCATTGGCTAGTCTCCAGGATGGGCTGAGTCAGGGGCCACCAAGCACGGTAAAGGTCCCAAATGGAATGCTGGGGACACTCCCTTTTCCACCGCTGGAGCTCCCGAGGCAACTCCCCATGGAGCAGGTGCTGGGGAGAAAGAGCCAGAGTGGAAGGAGGGAGCGGGCACCTGTCTGGGTTCCTTAGGGATGCTGGCAATGGAGTGGGGAGACTGGCAGATTGAAGAACAGGACAAAGGTCAGGGCTGAGGCCCAGCTGGGGCACACTGGAACAGCCAGTGCCAATATCCTGAACACCATGGGAGGACTGGCAAAGACTGGCTGCTCCAGATATGCCCCACCTAATGCACTCACTCTCCAGGGAGCTCAAACCTCCCCCACAGAGGGTCTTGGGACTCGCTGCAACCCACGGCCAGGTCTTGTGCTAGAAAGGTGAGTAAGCACGTCCTTCACCCGACACCCACGGAGGCTGAGTGTGATCTCGGTGACTGAGTAGGGTATGGCCTGCCAGCATGGCTCCCCGTGTCCTGAGACTCCCCCCGACATGGAGGAAGCTCTCCAGAAAGCAAAGCCCTGTGGGCATCAGGGCAGTGGCTGAGCGGTGATTTAAGGCCAGGCCCCTGTGCCCGTCCACAGTCAGCACCAGGAGGGATCTCGGAACATCGTGTCCATGTCCTCCACAAAACCGCAGTTGAAGACGCTGTCAGCTCAATGTCCTTTGTGCTAAGACCCATGATCAATTCCTGCTTGAGATGGACTTCCAGGGAGAAAAACTGCCTCTGTAGATTAATGGGCACGCTTCCTGTTGCCTGGGAACTCTTCAGCATGGCTCTCTTTTGGATTTAACTGTCAGAAAACTTAGGGCCAAACGCGACACCCCCACTGTTGTAATTTTTGCAACACAGGCACCTGACACCACCTAAATCCTTCTGCTTCCTCGGGTACACATTTATCCTCCAGCGTCTCTAGGTGTATGGGGCTTTTCCTGTTGAGCCCTCAGCTCCTCTTGGAGGTGAGAGATCAGGAATCAAAAACCAGGCCAGCAGCATCACTAGGACCCCAGACCTCCGCACCTGCCCTGCAGCACAATCCCTTCACGGTCCTGAGCACAGGAGACACCCCACCAGGGCCCTGCGGGATGGAGGAGACCACTCTTCCTTGCCTGTGGGGTGTGCACCCCTGGCCTCTGCTGTCCACCAAGGCCTAGGGACAGGAGGCTTCCCAAAGGGACAAAAACTTCCGTCATCAGTTTCAAAGTAGCCCTGTCACTGAGAAAAGAGAGCAATCTCTGTCTTAGGGTAGGGGTCCAGGTAGGTGGGGAGGGGCAGACCTGCAAGGGATTCTGAGATCTGGGTCCTTCACGTGGGGATCTCTACTTTGGAGGCTCAATACTGGAGGAGGTAGAAAAACGCAAAGAAGAAAGAAGAGGAAGGGAGAGAAAGAGGAAGAAGGCTGGAAGAAGGAAGACAGTGTTTACAAAGGAGGAAGAGGAAGGCCATGGCAGTGGCCCTCATGCCAGGAAAGAGAGGCGAGGAGGCCACAGGTGTGGGGGACACACAGGATGGGGACAGCCAGGATGAGAACACCTCATGGAGACCCTGCTCCTCTGTGGAGGGAGGATAAGAAGAAGGCTCCACTCACCCGGCCCCTGATATCTCCCCTGCAGGGAAGGAACCCAAGCTCTTTAGACACCAAGCAGCACGGAATGACCTCAAACAGCTGAGATGCCCCCCAGGCCATGGCTGCGGGCAGGCAGGAGTGCATTCACCCCAGGCAAGTGGACCCCATGCAGTGCCAAGCTCAACACTGCCCCGAGGGCCCTATCATGGCTGCTTCCCAAGGCTCAGCTCAGAGAGTCGGAGAATGACAGAGGCCCCTGGGCCCCAACGCTTGGTCCACAGAACTGCAGAGGAGAAACTGACCCAAGAAGTCCTTTGTCCCTCCAGCAATTGCCCAGGGGCACAGTTTTGAAAGCATTCCTCCCTGGCCCCACGGTCTAGGCAGAGGCTGGCACTGACCAAACTGTTGAGTGGCACCCAAGCAGAAGGATCTGGTTCAGGACACTGGGGACCCTAGTGACCCTGGTTTATCTAACATCAACTCCAAGAAGAGGTGCTATCAGACACTCCCTCAAGTGCTGTTCCCTTCCCTGGAGCCATGTGAGATCTTCTGTACCCCAAAACATACCAATGCCTTCTCTGTTCCCTGGCTCCCAAGGGTGACTAAGTGGGCAGCTGGCTGCCGGCCGTCGACCTGTTTCAGGTAAGAATTCTGTGAAGAGCGTCCCCCTCCACTTGGTCCACCGCTCTGCTGCCTCAGGGCAGAGAGCGCTCTCCTGTGCACATGTCTGTTCATCCAAGCACCACATGGGGGATACTCAGGTTGTGCTGGGCCCTACAGACCCCAGGGGAGGGCAGTGTACCACCAGCAGAGCAAACTGCCAGGAACATGGGGCAGCCAGCAGCACCACAGCCAGACAACTGCAGAACTGGGGTGGGGCTCCCCAGGGGGCCCACGGTCCCCTCCCCCCCAGGGGTGGCAGGGCCTTGAGAGGACGCAGGCTATGTCACTGAATCATCACACGGTGATAGGGCCCGGTCACCCAGCTTGAATTTTGAGTGACCAACAAAGACATCGCTGGGTGAGCCCCTGAGCTGGTGCTAATGAGCTGGGTGTGAGGCCCGCAGGCCCTCCATAGCCTGTGTACCAGCAGCCTTCCTTGGAGGAACCCTTAGCAGCACCAGAGGCCAGTGAGAGACGGGACTAGAGGAAGCCATGGCATCCGACACTCCTGACCATGTGTGCCCAGGACAGCCCCAGGTCCTAGGTATGCAAAATGTGTCGGCTACAGCCAGAGTTGCAAAGGGATTCAGGTGATGAGCTCTGTCACACTGGGAAGTTCAGGGTGTTGCAGGACAGAGAAGCACTTTGCTATGACAGGCTAAGGTGGCCATAGGAGTCCAGGAAAACAGAGCCCTGAAGGGTACAGAGAAATTAGCAGGGGGTAGAGGAAGAGGGAAGGGCTTTCCTGGCAGAGGAAACTACAGGTGCAAAGGCTCTGGGGTGCAAGGTCCCCTTCCCCATCCGCAACCCCAACCCGAGGTTCCCCAGCTGTGGACATTTGCAAAGCCAACTTGGCATGTCCACTGGGATACCCAAAGCCAGCATGTCTCAAACATGAACTCCCATGTTCCTCCAGGGGATTCCCCCCAGGGCATCACTACCTGCCTAGATCCACAAACCAGAATCTGGGTGAAACCGTACATCCTCAGCTATGGCAGGAAGGGCAGAGTGGTAGGGAGACTGAGAAGTTGGGAGAGGCTGGCAGAGCCTGGATCATCAAGGGCCCTGCATGTGGGCTATGGATCTCTGATTTAACGTGCCAGCAATGGAGGACTATGAAAAGACTTTAAAGGAGAAAGGTAACTGGCTTCATTTGTACCATCAAAAAGATTCCTCTGGCAGATCTGTGTTAGCAGAGACTGAGGCAAAGAGACTCTTAAGAGGTGACCATGAACCCGAGGTCCTGGGTGAAAAATCCCTCCCATCTTACACGCCCATTCTGAGAGTGATTGCTTGTGGTGCTGGGTGGAGAAAACTAAGATCGACTGGCCTGGGTACTGGATAAGAAAAAGGTGGTCTCTGTGCCAGGAACTTGCCAATCCTGGGCTAAAGAGAGAAAAGGAAAAAAGAAAGGAATGAGCAGTGTGAGAAGCATTGGGGAACAGAAGTAGCAAGAACTAGCGACTTAGTAAGCGGGTTCAAGACTACAAGGTTGACCCGCCAAGTCCTGGCTGAGCAACAGGCACCACCAACTAAAATTGGGACGAGAGGGAAGAGAGAGATTCAGGTTTGAGTCTGGGTGTGCAGTGCCCGAGGACTAGGCCAGGCATCCCAGAGATGGGGCCATTCACAGGTGGAACTCTGGGAAAGGGAAAGCTGGGGAGTGGGATTTGCTGGGAGATCTCACACAGGGCGGTGGAGGCCATGGGAGAGGCGAGGCCCGGGGAGAAGCCATGGAGGACGCAGGGGAGGGGGCTGGAGACAGAGGCCTGAGGAGAGCCCATGATAAAGGCCAAGAAGCTCTCCAGAGAGGAAGGGGAGCCCTGGCAGAGAGGACAGATGGCAGGTGGGTCTATGTGGAAGGCTGCAGGAGGTCGAGAAGCAAACCCCAAGGATGGCTCCCTCTGGGACCTCATTCAAGGTCAAGAACAAAGCAGCCCCAGTGTTCCCAGTGCTGTCTGCCCAGGAACTCCCCCAGTTTCTCTCCGAGGATGTCCTCACTCTAGAGGAGTCTGGAGAGGCTCCTGGGGAGCCATCAGGTGGGCAAGGGAGGGGCAGCCGGGAGCTCTGGCAGAGGTCCTCCATACCCTTCTGTCTTTGTGACATATTTCACAGTTGAAATAAAAAATAAAAATAAGAAATTCCAAACAAGAGCAACAGGACGGATGAGGCCCAGCAGACAAACCCTCTCTAGGCTGCCTGCTGTTTCCATCCTCTGTCCCCTCAGCCAAGTCAGAGGATTTCCATTTGTACCTGGAGGGTCTGTTCCAGCTCCAAATCTTTGCAGAGGACACTAAGGAGACAACCAGAGCGGGCTCCATTTCCCCTTTTCTTGGCTTCCTATCCAGCCACCTGCTTTGTGACCTTGAGCACATCCCTTCCCTCTCTGGGCCCTGAATTCCTTAGTAAAGTAAGAGGGTTGGACTAGAGATACCTAAATCCCCTTCCAGACACAAGTCTCAAATTCTCCCAAATCATCCACTTGATTTTTCTGGGTTCAAAATGAGCAAAGAGCAGGGAAGCAATTTCCACATGTATGTGTGTGTGTGGGTGTGTGGATGTGTGTGCACGCACGCAGGCCTGCATACATGTGCATGGCTTGTGCACCCCGTACTAAAGACCTAGCCACCACCACTGGCAACCTGCATGGTTCACGTGATCACAAGGAAAGTGCTGGTTGCTTACTTGAAGCCCAGCTTCCACACCCCTGCCCGTCTCTGTGCAGTGTGTCTGTGTGTCGTGCTCAGCTTCTATCAATCATCAAGCTCTAAAAGGCACCGGGAAGGAGCTCAGAATGGACATCAGAGGGACAGAGGGCCTTCAAAGTCATCTAGAAAGTTCTCATTTCAGCCAGGAGTGGTAGTGCACACCTGCAATTCCAGCGACTTGGGAGGCTGAGGCAGGAGGATCGCAAGTTCAAAGCCAGACTCAGCAAGTTAGTGAGGCCCTAAGTAACTCAGTGAGACCCTGTCTCTAAATAAAATAGAATAAGAGCTGGGAATGTGGCTCAGTGGCTAAGCACCCCTGGATTCAATCCCCAGTACCAAAAAAAAAGACAAACACACAAAGTTCTGATTTCAAAGTATGGAAACCAAGCCAGAGAGGGTAGCCAACCTGCTAGGCCACACAGCATGTTGGAAATGAGCCAGAGCCAACCCCAAGATCCTACCTGAAGGCTGAGGGCCCTCCCACCCACCTCCAGGATTCCGGCCCCAGCACAGAGCCATTGTCTGCTCGATCCCATTCCAGCCTCTGCCCCAGGCCCCAAGCCCCGCCCTGGTCCTGCCACAGTCTCACACCCTGGTGGCACTGGCCAGGTGATCCTGTCTCCTTCATGCCCCCGCCCTGCCCGCCACCCTCCCCAGGCAAATCCTGCAGGGCGGGGGCGGGGGCCTGTGGGTGACGGATGGACCGTGCAGTGTTTTCTCTCGTCACACAGGCATACAGAATGACAGACCTTGGGAACTGGGCATTAATACCAAAGATTTATAGTCAAATCTGTCACGCCTGAAGGCACTTCCCCCAAACTTGGCTCGGCCTGAAGGTCGCTTTTCCGAGGTGATAAGTGCAAAAAAGATGTCCTCACCCGCCCTCCTGGACTCTCCCCGCCAGGAAGCCAAGAGCCCAGGCAGAGAGAAGGCAGCGGGACTGGACGGGACTCCTGCAGAGCAGTCAGCGAGGCCACCCTCTCCACCACACTACTCCCTGCCTGCCCCCGCTCTGCCCACCGCCACCCTCAAACAGGCGCCCAGGCAGTGGGCAGGCGCCAGGGAGGGTGCTCCTGGTCGCTCCTGGAGATGCCCCTGGAGCCAGAGGGCTAAGTGTGGTCATGGCCTCTCTGCACTGAGGGGAGGAAGGGGAAGTATCCGGCCCAGGCAAAGTGCCCGTGCCTCCAGGTGGCACAGCTGTGATCATGCCCCACATGAGAACTGGAGGCTTCCCCAAAGGGCCTGGGAGGAAAATAAGTCACCACCCTGGTGACCCTAGGAAGGGGCAGAGGCCAAGGTTCATCCATTTACCAAATATTCAGCCAGAGTCTCCTGGGATCCTGGGGTGGCAGAGCTGGGAGAGGCCCCAGACGCTGACCACACGATGGCCCATTTCCCACACAGGGAAGCCAAGATGCAGGCAGAGGAGGTAGGAATACAGCTGTCACTCACATGACAATTACTGGTACCTTCCTGAGGGCCTGGTCTGCCAGCCAGGCCTCACCTCACTGCCCACTCTGAACAAAGCCCTGTGCTGGACACGAGGGCATAAGGACTTTCAAGTTCTTGCAAAAGGATCAGAGTCTAGCAGAAGGCGCCAGGCTGCCGCCTGTGGAGCCCTGAACCAGCGGGCAAGTTAACAGCAAGGCTATGGCTCACACCTGGGCTTGTCCCACCCTCTTAAGAGGTTATGTTTTAGCCGGGCACCGTGACACAGGCCTGCAATCCCAGCGGCTCCGGAGGCTGAGGCAGGAGAATCGCAAGTTCAAAGCCAGCCTCAGCAACGGCGAGGTGCTAAGCAACTCAGTGAGACCCTGTCTCTAAATAAGACACAAGATAGGGCTGGGGATGTGGCTCAGTGATCGAGTGCCCCTGAGTTCAATCTCCAACACCCCACCAAAAAGAGATTATTTTTTCTTAAGAGGAAACTGAGGCACAGGCCCAGTGACCACTCACCACCATGATCCAAGGCCACTTTCTAACCACTCTCTCCCAGGAGAAGGCCACTTAGCAAACCCCGTCCCAGACAAGCCTTGTTTGGCTGCCAAATGTTAGGTCTCAACTCTCGAAGCCGAGAGAGGCTGTGGCCAGCTGAGGTGGCCTCCGAAGACTTCCTAGAGGAGGCAGCAGAGGCCCAAGCCTCAGCAGGGACACTGTCCTAACCAGAAGGAAGCTCCCAGGCCAAGTCTCGGGGGCTGCAAGCATTCCCTGGGGGACTTCCCAGAGGCAGAAGTGACTGGACCCCCTGCAGAGCAGGCCAGCCCAAGCAGCAGGCAGATTCAGACTGCCTGGCAGCTGGTGTCCCCAGCACTGCAGCCAGGGAGGGGCGGGGGACGCGGTGGGTGCCAGCAGCCTGGACTCCAGAGCCTAGCCCGAGATTGGTGCGGTGCCTGGGTTATAGATGAGCTAAATTAGCTGTGACGCTCATTAGCGGCAGCTCCTAATTAGTGAAAATTAATATTGGCTTTGATAAAGACGTCGGCAGCAGCTCTCCACAGCAGAGGCAGCGTCGACCTTGTCAGCCCGGCTAACAACAGGGTAAGCGGAGGTGCCAGGGGACCCAGCCATGAGCAGCAGGTCACAGGGGAGACAGCGTGCCCTCCCGTGTTCAACCGGCTCTCTGGCCATCATTCTGCAGGGCCCACCTCACTTTGAGTGGCCCTGGGATGCTCTAATGACCACAGAGCCGCTGAGGCTGCATCTGTAAACACTGTCACTGCAGCTCTTGGCTTCTGTGCCCCCGGGTATGTTTTCACGTGGACTCATACTCCCAAGAATGTGGAAATACATACTTTTTTAAAATTCCATTTCACAGATAAGAAAAACCGAGGCTCAGAGAAGTCGAGTGACTTGTCCTGCAACATCTGGGCACCAGGATTTGGACCCAGGCAGGATGGGGACTCTAGAATCATGCTCCCTGCTCTCCTGTGCCCCAACCCCAAAAGAGGCCACCTGGCGGCAGCACATCACAAGACACTTAGCATTGGCTCCACATCTAGCAATCGGCAAACACTTACGAAGAAATACAGGGATAACCAGAGGTGCTCTGAGTCCTCCAGAGTGGTCCTAGTTGCATTTCCTTCTCCACTCTTTTAAGGCTACGGAGAACCTGTGTTTCCATTTGGGGCCACCGAGGAAGGCACTTCTCAGAAGCTGCCCAGGACATCTCCAGACTCTTCGTTCTAGAACATGCCTCTGTGGCCAGGGACACCTGGGCGCACCCTGCTTTCCCAGATGGTGACTGCAAGTCTGGAGCCAGCAACTCAGCTCAGGCCTCGACTGTGCCGTTGCCAAGTGACCAGCTTTGGCGCCTGGCCCCTTGGGTCACTTAGGAGGTGACAGGCGGATGTGGCTTCCCTTCAGTCCCTGCTTCCCAGCCAGGGACCCTGAGTCCCAGCCCCAGAGTAATGAGGGGAAGTAACAGATACCTCTATTTTTAATTCAAATAAAGAGAAAATGTTTGCCACCACTGAGTTTATAAAAATAACAATGCATTATTCGGGCATTAATAACAATAAAGATGTCAAACTGTCAGATAAGAAGTTAATCTCATTCTGAGCACAATTAAAGATGCTATTATCCTGCCACCTGGGGCCACTCTGGCTTTTACCACTCAGCAGGCTTAATAGATAAAGGGGGCACCACCGAGCGTGGGGAGTCCTTGGCACTGCCCACCTGCTCGGCCTGCCACTTGCCACCACCACAGACCTCTCTCTCAGTGTCTCCAGTCAAGGACTTGGTCCCTGCTTGGCTATGGAGGACCTGGTAGGAACTTCAAGGCCACGGGTGAGAATAGAGCAAGCCTTCCTGACCAAGGACAAATGATTCCTGGGCCAGTCTGTACACATGCAAGGGACCCTGCCCTCGAGTCTGTGCCAGTAAAGGTCCAGGAGGAAGGTGAAACGCTGGAGCACGGCACTGAGAATTTAATGCCAGGAGTCAGCCTCAGGGGATGCTGGAGCTGGGGACCCACAGTGGTACCCAGAGACTAGCACCAGGAGGAAACTGCCACCACCCGCTACGCTGGAGGGACATGGCATGAGGTGGTGTTAGCAGGAGCCAATGAAGAGCACCAGGGCCACCATCCAAGGACAGAGCAGCAGAAGAAACGTCCCGATGCTGCCTTTCCCCAGTGTCCAGCCAGGCATGCTTGTGGGCTGGGCCTGGATGGAAGCCAGAAGACCCAGGGGCCTGGGAAGGCAGCCCAGGGAGTCAGCTCCCTGCCATTCAGAGCAGGGCTGGAGCTGGCCAAGAACGGACCCCAGGGCAGACAAGTTTAGGACTGGCTCAGGGTCCAGCCCTGGAATTTAATTACCCACCACTTGTTGAATGCCGAGTCCATTCCAGGCAGACCTGTGCACATGGAGGACAAAAGCGGGAACTGGGAGTCACACTGACCCTCAAAGCAATGACTGACTGCACTGAAAGAAATACACAGAAGCAGCACCTCCGTGAAGCATGAGACGCCAGGCTGTGTCACAGGTCGAGGGCAGAAATCAGACCTGGAGGAAGGAAACCCAGGAAGGCTTCCTGGAGAGACCGCTTGATATGGATGAAGGAAAAGGGAGAGGAGAGGAGGGCTAGGATGGCAGACCTGGAACCAGCCAGGATGTGGACGTGGCCCGGGTTGGGGGGAGGGAAGCAGCAGAATGAGGGAGGGGGTGCTTCCAGGGGAGGTGATATGGGAAATGTCTGACGGAGGTGCCTCCTGGTGTCCTCCCAGGACACAGCTGAGCCTGTGTCTGGACCCAGGAGGTGGCTGGGCAGGGGACCATGCTCTAGGTGTCATGGGTTTGGGGCAGTCATAGGGCCAGTGGAGGGGGAGATCCCCCCTGCAGAGCATGTGAAGGGGCAGGGGACACATGCCTGGGACGGACCACTGCTAGAGGGGGCCAAGAAGGAAGAGATGTCCCAAGGCAGGAGAGGAGCAGCAGGGGTCTCAGAAGCTTGCCCCAGGCATGATGGTCTGCAGGGCAGAGGCTCCACGGATCAAGTGTACAATGTACTCCCTGGACCAGGCCCGGCAAGAGCCCCTGGCTGGCCCTGTGTGCACCATGTCAGTGGTATGGTGGGGCCAGGGGGACCCTGGCTGCCAGAGGGGGTGAGGTCAGGCAGGGGCTGAGGGCAGGCAGCGGCTGTGTTCCAGAGCCGGCAGGCAAGGGCAGACCTGCCTGTCGGGAAGCACAGCCGTATCATCCACACAAGGTAAACCTGTGCTGCTCAGGAATGAAAAGATCGGCCACAGACTGGGAGAAGATATTTGCAAATCACAGACCTGCTTTAGGACTCAGATATATGAGTCCTTTATCTGTATGTAAAGAACTCTCAAAGCTCTATAATGAAATGAATCACCCATTAAAAAAAAATGGTCCAAGATTTGAATAGCCACTTCACCAAAGCAGATATATGACTGGCAAATAAATTTGTATGTGAAAAGATGCTCCACATCATTAGGCATTAGGGAAATGCAAATTAAAACCACAATGTGCTACCACTACACATCTGTTAGAATGGCGAAAATTAAAAATATCTCTCATAACAGAGGCTGCCCAGGGCAGGGGGTGGGGAGAACGGGACTTATTGTCTAATGGCTCCAGTTTGGGTTTGGAATGATGGAAATGGTCTGGAAACCAGTAGCCATGATGACGGCACGGCATGGTGACCGTACTTCATGCCATCAAATTGTGCGCTTAAAGGTGGTCATTTAAAAGTGGCCATTTTATGGTAGGTATATTTTAGTGGGTTTTTTGTTTTGTTTTGTTTGTTTTTGTTTTTTTCTTTGTAATTTAAGCACCTCCCAAGCAGTGTGAGTGGAGCACTGGGGTTCTAGATACTGCCGGGGGGTGTGAAATGGTACAACCCCTTTGAAAAATAAGTTGGCTGTTTCTGAAAAGTTACACACACACACACACACACACACACACGGCACACAGATATTTTCTCCAGAGAGACAAAAGCATTCAACATACACACGTGTTCATGGCAGATTATCTGGAACAGTCTAAACTGAAAACAGCCTGAGTGCCTATATGGGTGAACAGAGAAACAAATGACGATACATCTTTACAACAGAATGTAACTCAAAAATAAAAAGTAATAAACTTTTTTTTTTTTTTGTACCAGGGTTTAAACCCAGGGGCGCTCAACCATGGAGCCACATCCTCAGCCTTTTATTTTTTGAGACTGGGTTTTCCTAAGCTGCTTAGGACCTTGTGAAGTTGTTGAGGCTGACCTCGAACTTGTAATCCTCCTGACTCAGCCTCTCAAACCACTGGGATTACAGATGCATGCCACCAGCCCAGCTTAACTCTTGATACACACAACAATGTGAATGGATTGCTAATTATACTGAGTGGAGGTAGACAGTATTATTTAAAAGTGGTATTATTCCAGCCATATGAAATTCTGGGAAATGCAAACATACATAGTGATAGACAGTACCAAGGTACTCAATCAGGGTACCGAGGAGGGAGGTGGGGAGGGAGGGAGGGAGGTGGGGAGGGAGGGAGGGAGGAGGGAGACACAGGAATATGAGGAGACTCTCGGGGGGTGATGGACGGGGTCTCATCTGGACGGTGGTGTGATTTCATGGATATATACAAATGTCAAAACTTGTGCATTATACACTTTAAATCACTCTTTTCATATGCCCATTTATACTCAATAATGCAATGAGAAAAGGTTTGAATGAAAAGGAATAGAAGTTGGAAGTTGGTGGAGGGAGACAGAGGGTCCAGGAGGGGTGTGCACCAGAATGGATGGGGCAAGAGCCAGTTTGGGGGCCTTCAGGGAACAAAGGGGCTGCTGAGCTTCCCCCAGGCCCACAGAGAGGAGCCTGGAGGATCACCACCCTTGAGCACCAGGGCTGACAGCTGCAGGTGGCGGGCAAGCTGGGGCCGGGAGGCAGTGTGTGGAGTGAGTGGTCAACTCACTTGACCCGGCAGGCAGCAGCGGGCTTGGGACAGGTTGGGAGTTGGTTCACTAGGGACCCTGTGTTCAAGGTAAGAAGGTGAAAAACCATAAACTAAGGCAGGGTGTGGGCACTGTGGAAGGTTCCAGAAGCCAGAGTGAGAAACGGTTTCCAGCCAGAGTGGTTCAGTGCAGGCAAGTGAAGTCTTCCAATGCCATTGCACAACAGGGCTGCCTGATAAAATGTGGGGGCAACAGAACTTTTTAGGGGAACCAGGTGTCCACCTGGGCTGTGCAAACCCACATCCTAAGGTTGTCAATCCAGTCACAGATGGCCTGGTCTAGTGAGCTAAGGAGCTTGGAACTGCTGGGACAGCAGGAGCCACTGAGGGTTCTTAAGCAGAGGAAAGACACCATGCTTCTTGTACTTACCATGCTCTAGCACCTGCCATGGCTCCCCATTACCTGTGCTCAAGTCCGAATGCTATGGATTTGGCTTCAGGGCCCCCACATTTTCTGCCACAACTGCCTTTCAGACCCCTCCCTCCAGCTGGACCAGCTTACCTGCTCTTCCCTGGGCACACAAGACCACTCTGACTGCTTAGAGAATCCACTCCCAATCTGTCATTTGTCCTCCAAGCTCAATATCCATCCACTCTCACATTCATTCATTCATCCAATAAATATCCATTAGGAAGGCTTATTGTGTGCCAGGCCCTCAGCACCAGGGACACAGCACAGAAGAGATGAAGTCCCTGCCCTCTGGAGCTGGACAGACAGAGGGGCAAGGGAGGGTTGAAGAAGAGTAAACACATAAATAATACTTTCACATGTCAGGTGTTAAGAAGGAAACAAAACAGGGCCATTAGAGAAGGAGGGCCTGGAGGAGGGGTGGGCTACACTGGGGGGGCGTTGGGATAGCTCCCAGAAGATGTAGTAGCGAGAGGTCCATATCTTAGCAAACTCTCTGCAGACACTCAAGGAAAGAGTTCCAGGTAGAAGGAACAGCCACTGCAAAGGCCCAGGGGTGGGACTCACACCAGAGACTGGCCCTGCTGCTAACAGAGTAAGCAGGGAAGAGGGTGGCAGGAGGTAAGTCAGAGGTGGGTGGAGGCTGGGCCCTGGAGATTTGCGGACCAATGGAGAAGTCTGGGTTTGGGTCTAGGAAAGGAAAGTCCTGGGAAGGTGGGAAGCAGGGGAGGTCCTTGATGTACATTTCTAATTGCTATCATCTCAGGGTAGGGGTGAACCGGAAGGCTGTGGAGGGGAAGGAGCAGAGGCCCACCTGCCTCCTCCTACCTAAATGCCTCCTTGTTCACTCATTAAGGTGACCCTTAGTGAGTGGTGACACACACCAGTCGCCAGCCAGCCCTCCCACATCCTGCCTGGGTGGGTCACTCTGTTCCAGTGTCCTCATTTGTGCAGAAGATTAATGGGTCACCAGGCAGAATGCCGTTCATCCATAGAAGGTGCTCAATGACGGTCCCTTATCATTATGGTCCTATTACTCTGGATAAGCCCTCTCCAAATGTCTTTGTTGTAGCTACCATTTTATTTTGAACACCATCATAAATTCCTATGACAGACTCTCTTGGTTACTGAACTCTGGGGCCATTTACATGTTTTTATGCAGGTGGTTGGCCACAGTTCCCATAGATGGAAAATTCCTTTTATTATTAACTATAAACGTAAAATCCCCTAGTGCAGAGCACAGACCTCCACTCGTGGCATCTGTTACCTGGAGGGTGGAGGAAGGGGGCTCTGCGGGGCAGGCCCGACTTGGAGGGACAGGGTGCCTGCTGTGGAGGGCAGAGGACATTGCTCTAGGCCTATGTTGTTGCACCTATCCTGGCAACAATAGACCCCCTCCCCCTGGGGCCACCCGAAGGACAGTCCCAAGGTTCTGGGGCCAGGGGAGCCACCAGGGAAGGTGGGGGCTGGTGGGAGAGAAGAGTCTAGCAGAGTAGAGGGTGAGAAGGAGGGACATGGAGGAGAAAGGGCAAAGAGGAAGACACATGGGTTAGGGCACAGCGTAATTTATTAACTGTCTGTTCAGGCTGGGAGCAGGAGCCATGGGGAAGAAGGAATCACAGCCCCTTCTGTGGAGGCGGGAGAACCCACATGGGACTAGTGACTGAACCCAAAGTGCTAAGTGTGAAACGAGGCAACATCAATAGGAGCCTGGGATCCCACAGGAGGAACAGCCAATGCTGCTTGGTGAGGCTCAGTGATAGCCCAGATGAGGCTGGTCTGAAAGCAGGAGGGTGGAGAGAGAAGCCCCAGCATACACTGCCTCTCCATCTCTGATCATCTATCTCTGCTCGTCTCCCTGACAAGATTCTGGCATGAGCATTCAGTGAGACCTGGCTTAAACCCTACCTCCTAAGGGACACCTCACCTGAATCATGTGAATCCAAAGACCCGTGCACATGTGCTCCTGTAATCCTTGACAGAGACCAACCAGGTTAGACAGCAGCATGCGATTGCAGCATATTCCCAGCATCTCATGCAGAAGCATCAGAACAGCAACTCGAGGACCCTCTGACTGTAGCACTATGCGGCTTTTGCTGGGTCCCCTCCCTGTGGGTAGAACCCTGAGGCCAACCCATTAATTACGACTCATTCCCATGACAGCCTGTGTCCAGCCTGGGTGGTCAGGTTAGCTGAGCAGGATGGGCTGGCCTCCAACAGGAACCCCAGGCAAGAGAAGTGAGAGAATGTGCTCAGCACCCCTGCACCAGGTGGGAACTCAGGAAACCCATCAAATGCTGACCTGCCACTGTGCCTGAGAACCTGCCCCAGACTGCCCTGCTGGGGACCATCCAGACATGGAGCGCGGGAAGCTCAGGGACCTGCTCCTTCAGTTCAGCCCTCAGTCCTCACTGCTCTCCTGCCAGGAGGTCTGTCCCACAGAAGGCCCCACAGGGAGTGGGTGGGTTCCAGAGGCTCCGGCAGAGATGACGGCCTCTGCAGACTGCTCTTCTCCCAGCCTCCTCTTCTCGGGAGACTGTGATTTCTGAGCCACAGTAGCACATGTGTGTGTGTGTCTAGGCATGTGCTGTGTTCACGAGGCCATGTACGTGTGGCTGCATCTTGCGTGCAGGCGTGGGGGTGGGAACCCATTCCCCAGGCTGTTCTCCTCCAGAAACGCCTCCATTTTTCTGACCCAGTAACCCAGGGTGAGCCTCAAGTTTGGCTTTAATGAGACGTGGTTGCAAGACCAGCCAGGCACGGTGGCTGCGTTCGCAGAGCTGGAGGAGCTGAGGACAGTGGAGGATGGGTCCAGGTCATGGGTGGGCAGCAGGGAGCATGTGGCTGGGTCAGGGTCAGAGCCAGCCCACTGGGGTTTGCTTCACCCTCTCTGTTACTCTCCTTGGGGGAAGAAATAATCCCCCTATCCCCGCCACCACCACTGTCACCACGAAGGGAAGAAATAGGCCACAGGGATGGGACAGAGGTGTTTTGGGAGCAAGGAACTCAGATGAAGAGGAATTGAGGGGCACAGGTGCAGGAAGAGAGGTGCAAGGCCTAAACTCACACTGCAGCTTTGCCTTAACTTACAATGTGACCTGAGGATGTCACCCACCCTCAGTTTGCTCATCTGCAAAGTGAGGCTAATGATGTACCATTGAGGTGCCAGGCACTGTTCTAAGCTCTCCGTGCTCACTAAGTTTCCACACAGCAGCCCTGTGCGGTAGATAGGCCTTACTCATCTCCACCCCCACCACTGCATGGGTGAGGAAGCCCAAGCACAGAGAGGTTGGGTACCTGGCCTCAGGGCACACAGGTAGCAGATGGCAGAAGCTGGCTTTGAACTCTAGCACTCAGCTCCTCTGCTCATAACTGCCACACTGCGGGACCTTCCCATGCAGCTTCACAGGAGTATTGGCTGGAGGTGTGCATCAGCAGTTCTCAAAGTGGGGCCCCACAGCAGCGGCACCATCACATCCACATTACCTGTTTGTTAGAAACGCCAGCTCCCTGGCTGCACTTCACATCTGCCAAATCCGAAGCTCTGGGGAAGGAGCCCAACAGTCTGCTGTAGCCAGCTCTCCAGAGGATTCAGATGCATGCTAATGTCTGAGAACTGCATCATTCACCCACAAACAGTTCTTGTTCAAGTTCACGTGTTTTATGTTGTAAACTTAGCATGCCAAAATTAGGTGGGTGCTCCCAACAGCCCAGGTCCAGGCTACTTCTCTCTCTGCTCCAGGGTCTCCAAAGGGGGCTGCTGAGGTGGCCTGCCTGTACACAGCCCCGCTCCCTCCTCCCGTCCTCCAGGAGAAACTGGAGCCAATGCCTTTAAGTAATGATAACCCTGAATGGAGCACGCACATCCCGGCAGGTTCCCGGGCTGCCCTTTAGCTTCCCCCAGATTCCAGCCTGCTCGCAGACAGCAGCCTCGGGGCGGTTTATAACCCCATGGGTGCATGTACACATGGGGCCCTCCGGCTGCCCTGTTAGGGGGCTGAGATCCTCCCTGTCGCTCACTACGTATAGAAGAAGCGCAGCATGAGGTGGAGTTGAAATCACCTGATTAAAACACACAGGCACAGGGACAGAAGTGCATCCATAAGCAGGACATCACCCCAGAGACACAGCAGCACACACACTCACAATGACCTCCTTGGCTTCCCTGCACCTGGCTCAAATCCGGGGCTTGGCCACCTGAGCTGTCCTGCCAAGGCAGGGTGACACATGTGAGCCTCCTCCTCCTGAGCATGTTCCTCCACGCTCGGGAGGAAAATGATGACTTTCTAGGGAGGAGGGGGTTTTTTTCCTTTCCTTTTTTCTGTTTTTCCCTCTCCCCTCCTTCAACACCGGTACTAATTTATGACTATTTTTCCAACTCCACTGAAGTAAGAGGGTAATGGCTTTTAGTCGCTTGCTTTCTCTCACCTGTCACTCACCACCAGCTACCTGACAGGACTGCAGACAATGTTCCAATCACAGGGGCTTTTTTTTTCCCCAAGGAAGCGAAGAATTCATAGTGGCCGTGGGGAGAGTTATTTCATTCTTGGATGGAACAACATCAGGTAAACAGCTGTAAAAATTCATAACCAGCAGGGCTGCCTCTGGCCGAAGGGTGGGCACATGGCCCACAGGCCAGCTCTGAGCCCCGCTGGATGGGGGTCAGAGAGCTGGGTGTCACTCAATGGCTTTGGACCCCCGTTCCCATCACCCAGGCCACTTGACCTCTCGACCTTGGGCAGGTCACGGGCCTCTCTCTGCCTCAAGCACTTTGGTCCTTAGGGTCAGGAGTGACAGCCAGGCCCAGAGAACAATGGTCAAGAGCCCAGGTGTTCCCTTGGGGGACTGTCTGTCCCTGGCTGGGTGACAGGGCAGGCTGAGGAGTCTGCTTCTCATTTGAAAACCAGATACTCCCTGCCGAGCGTCCAGCAGAGTTGGCTGCAGTAATGGAAACTCGCCCGTCCCTGCTGCTCAACGGGTCGCTGCAGAACACAGGCTCCCGAGCCAGGGGCGATGAAAGTGAACTCTGTATTTTTATTTAATTATTATTAATTTGCTTTTCAATAGCCACATGTGGCCAGTGGCTACCCACTATATTTAGAACTGGAATGTCCCCAAAAGGCCAAAAGGTCAGAGGCTTGGTCCCCAACCCTGGGTGCTATTAGGAGGTTACGGACACTGGAAGAGGCAGACCCAGCAGGAGGTTTTGGCCATGGCACATGCCCAGAAAGCACCCTGCCTGCCTCTTCCCCTGTGTTTCCAGCCACCAGAGCAGCAGCTGAATTCTGCCATGTCCTCCCTACCTTGAGGTCCAGAAGCAACGGAACCTCCCTACCTCCTCACAGGCCCAGAAGCAACGGAACCACCTGACCAGGAACCAGAACTTTTGAAACTGTGAACCAAAGCAAACCTTGAGTCTTTACCAGCTGATTGTTGGGGTGCCTGCCCCACCAGGGGAAGCTGAGCGTTACCTCAGAGACTGCTTAGGCTTTCACCCTCACACAGATTGTTTAAAATTTTGTTCTTTTTTGTCTTTTCTTGTACCAGGGATTGAACCAGAGGTGCTTAACCACAGAGCCACATCCCTTGCCTCCACTTTTTTTTTAATTTAGAGACTGGGTCTCCCTGAGTGGCTGAGGCTGGCTTTGAACTCGCGAACCTCTTGTCTCAGCCTCCCAAGCTGCTGGAATTACAGGCGTGTGCCACCACGCCCGGCTCCACTCATACCTCTCAAAGTGTCTCCCATGGTACTGCATGGAGACAGACTCCAGGTGCCCTCACCCCAGGTCATTGTGAGGATTGAATGAGATGAAGCCCATGACATTGTGGCACCTGGTGGTCCTCAACTAATGACAGCTCTTATCAACTCTACAGGACATAGTCAGAAGTCAGGAGGGAAGAGGATTTGAATTCAGGAGTGTCAGGGTACAAAGGGACTTGATGTCCCTTCCTTTCCTGGTGTTAGTTTTCATTCTAACTGGTAAGGAAACCTAGCTGTCACCCATCAGGGGGCGTGCGGGAGCCTATGAGGGGCCAACAATCCATCATCCACCCACAGCGGGGCCTGCTGCCCTGTGCTCCCAACCCCTCCACACCCTCCATCCCCAAGCACCTGGAGTCACCCAGAACTTTAAAGGTGAGTCTTCTGAGCAGGCTCCACACAGTGGGGCTGGGTAGAAATGCTTCTAGATTAGACAAATCCTCACCACACGTAACTAGCAGGTCTGGAAAGGCAGCACCCAGAAAACACAGCAGGACTAACCAGGTGTGGCCATCTGACCATACCCTGGGTCCCCACAGGGAGGGAGACACACAGGCTGCCCTGAGTGTCGGTCTTGGCTCCACTGTTTATTAACTGTATGGTCACAGACGAGGAAGATCATTGTTCCTCTGAGCTGCAGTTTCTTCATCTGTCACACAGAGACATAAACACTACCTGATGGGTTACGAAGACTTGAGGTGATAATGTCTACAAAGCACCTTCACCTCATAGGTACCCAACAGCAGAGGCTATCATTACTATTGTCACTTCTGTCCTTAAGAGGCAGCAGAACACATTGGTTAAGAGGATGGGTGCTGGGGCTGGGGTTGTTGCTCAGTGGCAGAGCACTTGCTCCTCACATGTGAGGTACGGGGTCCGCAAATGGGACAGCAACTGCCGTCCCAGCCAGGGATCACTTCACTTTCATCATCTCACTGAACAATCACGACAGCTCCGCAAAGTGGGCTCCACCAGTCCCATTTTACAGATGGGGAAACCGAGGCTCTAGGAGTTGAAATAACTACCCCAGGTCTGCACATATGAGGCACAGCCAGACTTTGAGGCACTTTCCTCCATGGCACATGGTCACAGGCACCTGTGTCGGCGCTCAGCCAAGAGCTGGTGACAAGTGACTTGGCTGTTGACGCAGAGGACAGGGTTCTGAGGTCCTCAAAAGCCACATTCCTCATCCTCCTGAAGTCCCTGCTTCCATCTGGTCCACAGCTTGGGCAGGACTCTCTCTGAGGCAGGTGGGGGCAGGGGCTGAGCCTGAAGAGGGAAATGATTCCCTTCTCCTTAATTGACTGTAAATTGCTCCAGAGCTCTTAATAAAGGCCGTCAGGAGTAATTATGTCCACTGCTGTGCGGCCACTCTGTAAACACACGAGGCGGGGCGTCTCCAGCCACCTCCCGAGGGCCCCCTCTTCATCCACACATCTGTTACCCAGTGATGAGCTCCAGCTGAGGTGCACAGAACACAGGCACCGTCCCAGGCAGGGGACCTGCAAGACGGGCAGACAGGCCAGAGGCAGATCCCAGGGAGCCCAGTATGAGGCCCCAAGGGCAGATGCTGCGCGGGGCTGCAGAAGCGCCCGAGCCTGGACAGCAGGAGATGTGCTCCCATTCAGGGGAGCAGTATGGCCAGGGAGGGGTCTCTAGCGGGGTCCCCAGATGATCAGCAGCACATTACCTAAGAACTTGTTGGAAAGGCAAATTCTTGAGCCCACCACGTGCTAAGGCAGAGACCTGGGGGGTGGCCATCTGCAGCAGTGAGGATTTTGAAGTCCACAGGAGTGACAGAACAGCCGCTGGGGAAGGGACAGCAGCATGGGCGAGGACAGCTGTCTATACGATGGAAAAGCTGAGGCCTGGAGAGCCAGGCAGCTCACCCAGAGGCACGCGGCAGGAAGGGAGCCAGGCACTGCCGACTCCAGCCTCAGCACAGGGTTCCAACCTGGCACTGCCAGGTCATGAACTCTGACCCTGGGCCCACCACTGCCTTGCCCTCACTGAGGGAGGAACTCCATGTGTGGGGTCTGGGGGTGCTATCCACCTCTGTTGCTGCCGTCCTCTCTGTTTTGTTTAACGTTTAAGGGCATAAAGCTAGCCAAGGTCGGGAGGAGACCTAGGCTGTGTCACAGGTGACAGAGGCCAGTGCGTCACCACACCCCGTACTCTGGACTCCTGCTGCGTGGAAGTCCCTGCCCCCACACTCACCTACCCCCAAGCTGTCCCTCAGGTGCCTTAGGATCACTTTCTTCCTCAGAGAAGGGCTCCCCACCTAGGGCTGGCACAGCCCATGATGGCTATTCTCTTGGGTTGGGATAGACACTTAAGTCATCACACGGAGTTGGCACCACGTGCCAGGCCCAGGCCCTGCTCCCAGGGGAGGGAGGAAGGCCACCATGCTGTCAGCCCTGGCATGTCTCAGGGGCCCTACCTGACAAGGGCCCCCTGTCCTTGAAGCGATCACGCTTTGTTCCCTATCACCCCAAGTGGTCCCTGGAGTGCAGGAGGGCTGCAGGAGCCACACTGACTAGGGTGGCCAGGGTTGATCTGAGGGTTCGCTCCCATGACCTCATACTGGGGTCCATCACCTTCCCAATAAAGTCCCTGCACATGGGATCCCTTCTGATTTCCCACAGAACATGCCAGCCCCAGGCGAGGTGTCCTTAGCAATGAGGCTGGGCCACCGCTGGGGTAACTCGCCTCCTCCCTGCCTGGGCTGTCCAAGGCAGTCTGGGGCCCTAGGCCACACCAGGGACATGCCAGCCGGCACCACTATCCCCACCTCACATTCTGGTACAGCACAGCGTGAGAAGTGGGGCCGGGATGAGCAGGGTGGGGGACAGCGGCCATGCTCAGCGAGGCTGGAGGCCACTTCCTGGCTCAGGCAGGGTGAGCCGGGTGCCGGGACCCTGTTGGCAGCGCTCACTAGGGACAGTGGGAGACAAACACCTCCCAGCCCGTCAGGCCTGAGTTATCTACAACACAGGGATCCTCCAGAGAGCGAAGCAGGTTCAACACTCAATAATCCCTCCCTCTTGCTCCCAGTCGGATGCCAGCGTGTTGATCTTGAATTACACTTTTCAAAGGCTCAATCAAGCCCAGGAAGAGCTAGGGCCCCACTACCCACAGTCCTGCTGCAAGAGAGCCCGGGAAAGGAGGGCCCACGGGCAGCACTGTGACACCCGGGCTCATCCTTCCACCCGCCAAGGGCAAGGGCCAGAGGGGACCAAGGTTTGAGATTCTTGTCCCTTCCATCCACGTGATATGAAAGCTAGCAGAACAGAGGCCAGAGCTGGTAAGTGAGGAGATGGTAGGTCCTCCTCTTTGCCCACTCTGATCTGTACCAGAGGACAGAGGGCTGGGCTTGAATCCAGCCTGGCCACAGAAGCCCTTGGGCAGGTTACAGCCGGTCAGTCTGTTTCCTCATCGGCAGAATGGGCTTCCTGACCACCTGCTTCATAAAGCACTGGGAGAATGGAATCAGGTTATTTTTGCAAGATGTGTAGAAAGTCCTTAGCACAGTGCCTGGCACACAGGTAAGGTGACAAGGGAAAAGGTAAGCCTACTCTGTCCTGAGGGCCCAAACAGTTGTACACCTCCAGAGCCCAAAGGGCAGACTCAAGAGCAGGCTCCAGGCAGCCATGATGGGAAGAGAGGCGAGTGACTCCAGGGAGCTTCGGGGCAGACCAGGTAGAGGCAGGGGATACCCTGCCCACCAGCAGGCAGGTGGCACTGCCAGGTGAGCTGCTCACCTCTGCAAGAGCCCAGTTGTACCAAGGGGATTCCTGGTCTGGCTGGGAGGGGCAACTAAGGATCTCTGGGCCTCTTCCACCTGGAAGACAAAAATGTCCCTTAGAGGAGTAATGCATAAGCCATGCCAAATGTCATGTGTCAGCCCAGTGGGCTGCAGCCACACAGGCCATCAGTCCCCTCCCAAAGCTGCTTCTCACCCAGTTGGGAAAAAGTACCAGCCAATAACAACAACACTAGTTACCCCTTAGTGAGTCCTCTGTGCCAAACACATTAACCTCATTAATTTAACCTTTACCACAACCCTAGGAGACACAGTATGATCGTTATCCCCATTTTCCTACTGAGTAAACTGAGGCAGAGAAAAGTTAAGGGGTGGGTGACACAGTCCACATTTGCTGACGATGCAGGAGAAGGCTTCTTGGAAGAGGAGACACTTAGAGACAAATTGCTCAATTAAAACAATGACCATCATTTGTACATCAATTTCATGTTCCACGTTCTTTCATTAGCTCCCTGGGAAGTTGGCTGGGCAAGTATGATTGTCTCCATTTGCAGAGGAGGAAGGCGGGCATCAGAGAGGCTAAGGAGGAACTTGCTTGTGGCCACACAGCTAGTAGTAGTAGAGCTGGGATCAGTATCCAGGTCTTGTGCCTCCCCTGCAGTGCCTGGTGCACTATGCCCAGATGGGGGAGAGAAAGATGGGGGAGGCACCCAAGTGAGGGGACGTTCAGGGAGATCCTTGCTCCAAGGGATCAACTGTCCTGGGCATCCAAGTCCCTCTTGGTCAGGGCTGACAAAATGACTTGATCTCGTGTTCCTGGCTGAGCTGTAGCTGGACAGTCAGGCTCCCAGGTCCCCTGAGAGGTGTAAACAACAGTAGGCACGAGGGCAGTGATGACCAGTTCAAAGTTGGCTGTGCCTGCCACCAACCCTCCGGCCAGCTGGATGGCTTTCAGCCCCTGCAAATCACACCTTCGGCAGTTCCCAGGGAGCACAGGAGTGCCGGCTGGCAGCAAGCTGGGCGCATCCCCCTCCCCGCGGCACTTCTGAGCCCCCTGCCCCCACGCAGGGGTGTCTGGTGTGCCGCTACAGCACAGCTGGCCCAGGCCCCTGCCTGCTGGTCACTGGAAAAGGCCATGGACCCCAGAGCCAGCGACCTGGCTAATCTTCTTTGGTCTACTGTCCCCAAAGTCATTTGGCAGCAGTGTTTCCATCAAGGACATGCATCTTCCAAGGGACCGGGAAGCGCATCCCTGTCAGGGAAACCAACGTCCCCAAACCAACACAGCTGCACAGGGGGCAGGGCCAGAGCCCTGGGTCTGCCCTCCCTCCCTAGCTGCGCTGGCAAATCCCCTTCCCAGGACAGTGGCCCCAACCCAGCCTCTGAGGCTGTCTCCTGGGATGGGCTGAGGAGCGACCCACCCACTCCTGCCGGGCAGCAGAGGATTGGGAAGACCAAGGTGGCCTCAGCTCGCTCTGTGGCTCACTGGCCGGGGGCCGGGGCTCCCTGCTTTTTCTTTCGGGGCCTGAGACAGGAGATCACGTGCCAGACTGCTGTTTCCATGAGGACACAGCGAGATGGTGCAGACAGGCTAACTAGTAAGGTGCAAATACTAGCTACCAGCATCATTTTTATTTCTAACCACAACAACTTAGTTCTGCTGTTCAAGACAACACCATGGCTGGATCCAGTTGCCCCGAGCCAACCCCAAACAGGCCCCATCGCCTCCTGAAATGCCATCTCAGCCGGTCAACACTCAACCACCCAGTGCCCCCTCTCTTATGTCTCCTTCGCTGTCCCTGGGCCCCAAATAAATTCCTCCCTCCTTGGGGAACACTCTAGCACATATCTCCCACTTGCTCAGGGTGGGCCGTTCCCTTACCGCTGGTCTCTTTCTCCCTTCCAGCCTAGAACCCTTTAAAAGCAAGGACCCACATTACAGAATCCCAGAGCCCTGATTAAGTGCACAGGCTTTGAGGTCAGGCAGTGCTGGGTTCAAGTCCATTCTATGCAAGCTGTGTGACCCTTGCACATTCCTTAACTTCTCTGAGGCTCTGCTTCCTCATCTGTAAAATAGAGGTTATAAGACTCACTTTTTTTGGTTTGCTCTGAGGAACACATGAAGTTCTACACAGGCCAGACTCAGAGTAGTGTGCAAACCAAGAGAGTTGCCGTTTCCCCAGATATCTGGAATGCGTATGTCCCTCCCCTACCCCCCACCCCTCCCCTACCCACATCCTGGCACAGGTGTCCAGTGCATGCCATTCAGGGCACAACCCCATGACAGATGGCGCATCATCATTATCATTAGTGTTATTATGGCGGCGTCCCAAACCTGCCCCCCCATGCCCACCCCCGTGTGTTAAAGGGAAGTCTACAGCTGGGTGGACCCAGGCTCTGGATGTGCCCAGGCCAGGGCCTGCTGGGAGTGGCTGTAGCCCAGGGAACTGCCCTGCAATTGGCACTAATCTGTCCTAAGCCCCCTGCGGAGAGCCTGTGCTGCCCTGGAAGCAGGCAGAGAAGGCAAGGCCACAGGAGCACCTGGGCCTCCGCCTTCCAGAGAGAAGACTTGAGTCCTCCTGGGTGCCTTGGTCCAGTGTCTGACCATCTGGAGACTGGATGGATTACCTCCTTCCCCAAAACTCTGGCCACGCCCTCACCGACAGCCCAGGAGCCCCTGGCTGCCTTGACCCCCTCCTGAAGCACCTGCCCCAGGCTGCGCAGCCGTGAAGCTTTTGGAGCCCCTTCTCCAAGCTGCAAGTCCTAGGCTCAGGGTCTCCAGCCAGGAGGACACCACTGCAGGGCCGGAGACCCCAGGACTGCATGGCCAGTGGCCACCGCACGCCTTCTGTCCTGACGTTTGAGGTCAGGGTGAGTTGCTGTCCAAATCCCAGGAGTAACTCGCCAGGAACCTTGGGCCAGCTCCCTGTCCTTGGCCCTCATTTTCTCTACTTGTAAAAGTGAGACTGACCAGAACAGGGGTCATCAGATTGTCCCACTGAGGCCTTGGGGGTTCATCCCAAGCCCACCAAGGATTCTTCTGGTGGGGTAAAAGCAGAGGGGGCTGTTTTACCCCCTACAGTTCACCCTGCCTTAACTTTCACCCAAGATGGTTATTCTCCCTTAGCATCTATCACTCTTTTCTTTTCTTTTTTTTTTTTGTACCAGGGATCAAACCCAGGGGCACTCAACTACAGAGCCATATCCTCACCCCTTTTTATATTTTATTTAGAGATAGGGCCTTGTAGAGTTGTTTAGGGCCTCACTAAGTTGCTGAGACTGGCTTTGAACGCGGGATCCTCCTGTCTCAGCCTCCAGAGTGCTGCTGGGATTACAGGCATGCACCATGGCGCCCGGCTGTCACTATTTTCATACTATTTATTTTCCTTCCATTTGGCCTTCTGTCGGCTTCCCTCACTAGGTCAGCTGCTTCTGGGCAGTAACTCCTGTCTGCCTCATTGACGTTCCCAGACCCTGGAACAGGGCCCACCATACAGACGACACGCAGGCAAACATGTGCTAAATGAATGAAATGAATCTAAGTCACTTGTGTGTGTATCTACAGACACCGACAAGGCTTCTGGGTAAGATTCCATTAGCCCAAACAGTTCCACAGCTAAGAGAAAAGAAAAAAAAAATAATCTTGCCTGCAGAAAAAGAAGGAAAGCTCTTTTAGTAGAAATCGGGTGAAACCTGAACAAACTCTATCATTAATAACATTGTATCAACGTTGCTTTCCTGGTTGGCATAATTACACTGTGGTTGCAGAGGATGTTAACATTAGAGGAAGCTGGGTGAAGGCGGCTTTTGTACTGTTTTCACAACTTTTCTGTAATTCTAAAATTATTTCAAAATAAAAACATTAAAAAATATCAAAATTAGGGCTGGGGTTGTGGCTCAGTGGTAGAGCACTCGCCTAGCATGGGTGAGGCACTGGGTTCGATCCTCAGCACCACATAAAAATAATAAATGAATAAAAATAAAGTATTTTTAAAAAGACATCCAAATAGATATGTCAAGTAAGCTTTAAAATATATATATTAAATATATATAATATTAAATATATTAATAAAATATGTTAAATATATTAATAAAATTAAATATATTATATATATATATATATAAAAATTAAACCGACTGGTCAAGACCAGTGCTCCCTAAGTGTGGGAGGGTCCATTGATGACATATTGGACATGATCTTGGGAGCATGAACTTTTTTTAATTTTAAAAGCTATGGATTTATTTTACTTGTGTTATGAAAACGCAGTCAGCACCTCCATCCAGAGATGCTGTCTGACCATGTAAAACCACCACCCTCTGTCTCTATGATCATCCCCACCTCCTCCTATTTTGGGGAGCTCTCCTCTGGTGCAGCTGCATGGAGCAGACCCCATGTCCCCTCCCGCTGCAGCCCTGGCACAGACACGTCTTGGGCTTGGCCACTTAGACACCACTGCCTGGGCTGTAAGTGCTAGAACTCACTCATGGTGACAGCAGTGACCACCTGGCCAGACTGTCTGGCCGATGTCCAGGCTCAGTCCTTTAGTTAATGTCAATTCTGAGAGCCCCTGCACCTTCCCATGGAATGAACAGTCAGGGACGGGTTCTCCATTGGGCAGCCTAGAAGCTTGTCTGCTCCATTAAAGTTTCTAGGAGTTTAACAGCAAAACAAGTTTAAATTACAGCATCCACTTGTAAGCACTTGCTATGCGCCAGAGAGAGCCCTCGGGGTCTTACCCTGGGCTGGCTGAATATTCACACAAACCAAAGAGGGGAACTTAGTGTCATCCCCAGTATGCAGATGAGGAAACCAGGCGCAGCTAGTGAGAGGCAGAGCTGGGGTTCACATGCAGGCAAATGAGCCTCATTTTCTCCACTGTAAAGTGGGACTGTTAGATTGAAATTGTGGTTATGGAACTGCTGTATGAGAAACCACCCGGGGTTCATGGGGCCCTCCATGGTGGGTGAGGTCTCTCTGGGTGGGGTGAAGTGACGGTGGGGACAGAGGCTGTCACACTCACCGTCTGCCTCTGACCTTCACTGCAACCAGAGACAATTACTTCCCCTGGCACGTACTCCTGGGCGCACACTGTTTCCACATTGCCGTGACACACCAGGCTACGTGGGCTCTGTACAGTGGCTGGCGGGAAATCCCAGGGCACCCAGACACACACCCATCCATGTGCCCCGAGCCCTGCACTTCTTGTAGCTTCCACCAGCCCTAGCCAAGGGCCACCCCGGGGACCTCAACCTCTTCTTGGCCACATCAGTCCTAAGGAACCATCTGGGAAAGAGAAAAGTAATTCTCACCCCCGTGGTCCTCCAGCGTCTCCCAAGAGACAATTTCCTCCATTTAAAGAGCCAAGGGGAGACGGTTTAGCGAGAAGGGACAGTCTCTTTCCGGGTATTGGGTGTGACATTAGTCCCAGAAAGACCCCAACTCCTTCTGGACAGCTCTCCCAGTGCTGTTTCCTATCTGCCCTGAGTCAGCTCAGCTGCCTGGTTCCCATCCTGCAGGGTCAGCCTCCTGTACGACCCCATGCCCCTGCCCTCCCTCACCTCTGCCCACTCCATGGGCATCATAGGCGAGCTTGCGGGCACACAGCTCCTCTGTCTCCTGAGACCACTGACGCAGGGTCAGCCCACCCTGGGTCCAGACGAAACAGCTGGGCATTGATGGAGTTTGCAGAGAAATTCATCAGCGCCGACTGGCAGCGGTGCCAGGCGCTACCCGGGCCCTATCCATCCTAATGAATTCCGAGCTTCCCCTTAATGGTTCCTGACAAGACTAATTTACTCCTGCAGGTGATTAGCTCAAGCATTATCACCTTAATTGTGGCTCAAGATGCTTTGGGGGTGCTGGGGGTTCTGCCTGGGGAAGTCAGCTTCATGTGTACCCACCTCAGTGACAAACAGAGGGATGGGGACCAAGGGGAGGAGAATCAGAAGAGCCAGTGGACGTCCACTCATTCACTCCTCCATCGACTCGCTCACCGGGCATCTGCTGCGCCTCCCTTTGTGCTGGCACTGCACTTGGCCCAGAAGATACGGAGGCGCAGCGGCCCAGCTGTGGACTGGAGATAATGCCACCTGTCTAGGAGGGTCACGGTGAGTCCACAGGGGCCCGTGCATCCAAAGTGCTTAATGGAGGCCCTGCAGGAGGCCGGCAGTCAATAAACCATGGCTAATATTACCACTCCGCAGTCTTATCTTATACATAAATACTCAAATGATCATTAATCGTAATGTCGATATTAACAAAGTTAATATGTAAAAATTAATAGTCCAGTGGGGAGTTCAGCAGAGCGAGGCCCTGGAGGGGAGTCACACACAAATAACCACCATGGAGCTGACGAGGCCCGGGAGGGGAGGCTGGGGGGGCCTCATGGGCAGGGGACCTGCGAGCTACGCTTGAAAGGGGAGTAGGAATTTGCACGGCTGGAAAGGGAAAGGGGGGTCCAGACTAAGGCCGCAGCCTGGGCAAAGCGAGTGGTGGGCGGGGCGGGTCATGGGCTGAAGGGCGGGGTACCAGGCTGTGATGGAAGGTTCTGCTCCTTCCTGTGGACAGCTGAGAGGCTTCTGGCTGGGGGCCTTGAGAGCTGGGATGGAGCACTATCCCCTCCAGGGCCTGAGCTCTGAGGGTGGTGGCCAAGACAGATGGCTCCCTGCCCTCCAGGACTCCACACTCCCGAGCTCCTGGGCTAACTGGGTGTCTCCAACACAACCTTCTTGCTGCTCTTTCTGTGTCCCTCCCCCAGCCTGTGCTCAGTGCCCTGAGGGTCCCCAGCAAATATGCTGCGTACAGCTCCATCTGGGATAATCAAAACAGGACCCTGGCACAGCGCAGGCCTGGCCGTTCACAAACACAGACACGTACAGTGGCAGCACCATCTGGGGAAAGTGCTCTCCTGGGCCCACTCCCTGAGCAGCCACCTGGTCATCACCAACACCTTCCTCCTGACATACCCTGGTGGAGTGGGGGGGGCACCTGGGCTGAGGTTCCAAGAGGGACAGTGGGTGGCATGGAGCCAGCCCGCAGCCCCTGCCCTGGAAGATTTCCCTACACACTCCCAGAGTCCAGACGTTGCCTAAAGCATCCCAAGTTCCAGGTACTAGCCAGGCACAGAGCTGGGCTCTGGGGACACAGAGGTGGCCCAGTCCACCTAGAAACATGCATGTTCCAAGAGCAGGGACAGACAAGCATCTGACAACTGTGACTGGTACTAAGAGGGTTGACCAGGCCCTGGAGAGAGCCCAGGAAGCAGCTCCTGCCTGGAGAGACCCAGGAAGGCCACCCCCAGGTAGTGGCATCCAAACTAACTGGGCCAGCGTCCTGGAGGGCCTAAGGGTGGCGGGGCTGGACTGCCAACAGCCTTTGTGTCATTTAAGAGCACTGGCTTTGATCCCAAGTGGGGTGGAAGGACTTAGCAGACCTCAGGAGCAGGCTGAGCCTCAGGCTGGACGGGACCTCGGCTGCCGGCTGCCGGGAGGAGAAAGGGCTGAGACCGTTGGGACTGGGAAGCGGCTGGGAGGATCTGTGCATGGCCCACATGGTGGGAGCAGAATGGGGAGAGCTGAGAAAATTCTGGGCCATTTTGAAGATAGAGCCCACAGGATTTCCTGGGTTGGATGAGAAGCAAGGAGGAAGAGTCAGGCATAACTTGAGTCCTAAGCCTGAGCAGGAGGTGGGATAGCCGAGCAGGACAGGCTGCAGGCGAGGCAGATATTTGGGGGTCGAGAGCAGGAGTTCGGCCTCCAACCTGTTGAGCCTGAGACCCCCGAGCAGAAAGGCTGAGCGGTGGATGCAGGAGGCTGGCGCCTCCTCTGAGGAGCCCCACAGGCAGGAGGCGCAGCCGCAGGAGCTGCGAGCATGCGAGTCTCACGCATGGGACAGATGATCACCAGGGGAGTGAGGACGTGCAGAGGATACAAGAGCTGAGTCCCGGGGCCCTCCACAATCAAGAGGTGGGGACGGTGTGGGACTTCCTGGAGGGGGGAGGATCAACTGCTGGCAGGTCACAAGGACTGGGAATTATGATTGCACTTAGCAACATGGAGGTGGATGGTGACCTTGCCATGAGCTCTACTGGTAGGGTGTTTGGAGGAGATCCAGGAGGCAAGCTGGAGACAGCACCCCTGCAGCTCCCCCCCGACCCCGCTACAGGTGTCCTGTGGCCAATTACAGCTGGAGTTGCAACCAGCCCGGCCAGGGATGGAGTCACTGACCTGCCCTTGTTCTGCCCCGCTCGTCCCGGGCTGTGCTGCCAACGATGGATGCTCACGTCCTCAGTCAGTCGAGGGGGCCTGTCTGGGGAGGTGGGGTGATGTTTACAGACCCGGGAAGGCAGAGCTACTTAATGGCTTCATTTGGCTCCTGTCTTCTCTGGCTGGAAGATGTTCTTCAAGAAGAACACGGCACAGAGGGAATTGGAGCCAGAGATGGGCACGGAGATAGACACAGGACATGTGTCCTCGGCAAGGGATTTCAGATGGCCAGGCTCAGCCCTCCCATGCTGCTCCCCAGCCAAGGGCCCACTGCTGGGAATTGAGGTAGGAGCATAAGAAAATGAACAGGTGCAGAAGGCGAGGGAGGGGCAGATGCCCAGCGTCCAGCCCTGGAGAGCGCACTCACACAAACCGCCCACCAAGCGCCTGCAACCACCCCCACCCCAGGTTCTGAAAGGGAATTTAAAAATAAATGAATACCTAAAAACACTTAAGACACTACCTTGAGCATTCAATGAATGTAACTGCTATAAGAATCCACGTATTAGATCATGTATATTATTTTATTATTCTGCAAGGCCCCAGCAGTAAGAATTAGACCCAATGGGCAGGAGATTCAGGGATTTCATAATAATGTGTGCAAGGATTTTTCATTTCTAGAACACTCCCACAGTACAGAAGTGAGCTGCCTTGTAAGACCACGAGCCTCCATCACAAGGTGTGCAAGTAGAAGGCCAATGATCAGCCTGCAGCTGACAGTCTGATCAGCCCCGAGCTCTGACCTCTGGTAAGCTGACACTTCAGTCTGCCCCTGGGCATTGACCACCACCCTAGATCCAGCTCTCATCTGTGTGCCTGACTGTCCCCCTACAAGGCTGTGGCTGGGAGAGCCATCCCTGAGCCACACACAGGTCCTCCCTTCAGCAAAACATTCCAGGTGCAGAGGCTTTGGAGTTAATGGGCTTGTATATAAATGTCCCACCAGTTCTGTCCCCATTTTGCAGATTCGGAGAGTCAGTGGTTAGTAAAATCCACACCTCCAAATCATGTCCCTTGGAAGCAAAGAGCCAGTGCCCTGATCAAGCTATTTCAACCCTCAGGCCACTGCTGGTCAGAGGCCCCAGGTGTCTGCCACATCCACAGGAGTCTACATCTGCAGAGGAGGGCCCCAGGACCAACTTATCTGGAAATACCTGGGTCCAGCTTTCCAGTGCCCTCTCATTGGTGAGATGGAAAAGTACAGATCCAGAAAGGTACGGCATTGTGCCCAAGGTCACACAGTGAGGAATGGAAACCGGGCTCCTGGCAATCAGGCTGGAGCTGTGCTGTCTCCATCCTGATGCGAAAGGAAGGAAAGAGGCCAGGAGGTGCGGGACCGGCTCAGCACCACCCCTGCCCAGAGGGTGAGCAGAGCTGACTTCCAGCTCACTGAGGCCCCTCTCCATCCTGAGGCTCCCTGGAGCCGGGGATCAATCCCGCAGCACTAGACAGACGCCCCTGCTGTGACGGCCAAGTGCAGCCTTCACAGGGCTCGAGTCCTGGGAGGTGCTCCCGGGGACCGATCGATGCCAGCGTTTGCAAAAGGCAATCAAGAGCCAGAGCCAAAGGTGACAGGAGCAGGACCCGTTGGAGGGATCCCTGGGTGGGCATCCAGCCCAGGACTTGTCGCAATCAGCACTGGCCAAGCAGTGCCCACCCCGCCCCACCCTATATCACCCTGCCTGCACCACCAGACTCTGAGGACCCCAGGCTCTGGGCTGAGCATGCCACGTGGGGTCTCAGATAAGGGCCCAGCAAGCAGGGCTCATGGAGAAAGGGTTTCCCTCCCCCAGCCAGCTCCAGGGTCAGTGGGTGTGGCTCACCACATCTCTGCCTCTGGAGTCCACCTGCCCCCAATACAGATGCTCCACCACAGAGGGACGTCCTCCAGGAGGAGGTGAGAGTGGCCACTTAGAAAAGCCAGCCATAGGTCTAGTATGTGAAGCTGAAGGAAGGGGCTCTGAGGACATGTTCCAGGGTGCCACGTCCCCCAAACCTCTCCTCCATCCTCTCCTGCCCCGGGGGGAGATGAACCTCCTCCTTCCATCCCTCAGGGAGACTTAACCAGACACCTGGCTCAGTCCCTGTTACTCAGGACCTGAACTCTTTATCCATCTATCTCAATCCCCTCTGCGCCCACAGTACCCAAGCCTGGCACAGGGACACCCCATACGAATCTGATGAACTGCATGAATGAAGAGATTCCTACTGGTGGTCAGCTTTGCAAACCGTTCATGCATTTACGTGTGCACATGTACCAGGCTCCTACTCTGCTGGTCCCATGCCAGTCCCATTCCAGGTCTGGGTTGAGGAGGAGCCACATAGATAAAATCCGCCAAAAGAGGACAGCCATGTTCCAAATCCAGGAGCCCCCAAACATCCCCTGCCCCAGGCCATGCAGGAGCAAATGGCTGGGTGGGGTTGCGGGGCCTTTCAGGTGCTCTCCCTCTCCAGAGGGGAGCTAAGTCTCTGCAAGAGCCTTCTAAAGAGCCAGACATCTGGGGCTGGGGTAATGGCGCAGTGGTAGCGTGCTCGCCTAGCATGCATGGGGCGCTGGGTTCGATCCTCAGCACCACATAAAAAAAAAAATAAAGTAAAGATATTCTGTCCACCTACAACTAAAAAAGTAAATAAATATTTAAAAAAAAAAAAAAAAAGAGCCAGACATCTTCCTCCTAGACAGCCCCGCTAAACATCCAGGTCCCCAAGCCCCAGCCCTTAAGCCCAATCTTCACAATGCCAAAGGAAAAGCCGCTTTCCATAGAGGCCCTCCATGGTTCCTAGGACAAAGCCCTGCTAGGCCGAGGGAGTGGTCCCCGTGGCACTCAGACACGCACCAGCCATGCCCAGCAAACCCTGCAAATTAGCCTCTACCTTCTGTGTGAAGGTGGCTGCTCACGCACCACCAGACAGTAAGGGTGGGAGGGCGGGGCAGCAGGGTGCTCCCGTTACTAATGATGGAGCGGCATACTCAAGGCAGAGAGCTCAGCCATGGCAGTCAAGTAAAAAGGGCCAAAAAACAAACTAACAGTTGCCAGCCACCTTCAAATGTCCACAAGGGCTTGGTAGAGAAGAGACATGAGTCACTCTGTTAGGACAAAACCAGTGCCAGAAAAGGAAATAGTGCGTGGGCTCGGCAGGATACGCTTCAGAACTCCCCTCTGTTGGAAAGGTCACCACAGCAGACAGAGGGCCCCATCCCCAGAGGCATCCAACTCCCACACAAGTTATTCCATTGACAGGTGGAAGCTGATCTCAACCTCTAGATCCCCTTCACTCGTGGGCTCACCCCATGCCACCAGGCTCTCTCCCAGCCATGTGCCTACTCACCCACAGGCGTGTCCTCGCTGATCAGCAGGTATGTATCAAAGAAGTGGTTGGTGAAGAAGGGCAGACGGTTCACCTGACCTAGAAGTCAGAGGACAAGAGGGTTAGCCAGTGCCATGCCAGCCTCAGGCCTTCTCTAAGGTGATACAGGGCGAGGACTTCAAAGGACACTGAATCTGTGTCCAGTGCCTTGGTCAACCTCCCAGGACCCTGTGGGTCACTATCCTGCCTTGAAGCAAATAGAAAATAATGCCAGGAGGCAGGTGGCAGCTGACAGTTTGTTCAGCCAAGCCCCCAGTCACAGGTGGCTTCTGAGTGCTGGCCTCAGTGAGAGGTGTACTAGGGGGAAATGTCCACTGGACTGGAAGACTGTGTGAGAAAAATTAATACAAAGTATCTCTCTCTCTCTCTTTTTTTTTTTTTTTTTTGTACCTGGGATTGAACTCAGGGGTACTCGACCACTGAGCCACATCCCCAGCTCTATTGTGTTTTATGTAGAGACAGGGTCTCACTGAGTTGTTTAGCGCCTCGCCATTGCTGAGGCTGGCTTTGAACTCGTGATTCTCCTGTCTCAGCCTCTCACAGTGCTGGGATTACCAGGGTGTGCCACTACAAAGTATCTCATTAACCATTTCATTATACATTGATACAATGGATTTGGGATACATTGGATTAAGTAAACTACATTATTAAAATGAATTCCATCTGTTTCTTTTTATGTTTCTAATGTGGCTGCTACAAAGGTACACACACACACGGGCTGCTTTCTACTAGGCAGTGTGCAGAGCAGGAGTTCTACAAGGTCAAGTGCTCCATTAACCACAGAAACCCTGGTTCCCAGAACAGGGCCCGGCACTTAGAAAGCGCTCGATGTACTTTTGCTGTTTGAAGGAATGGTCAGCGAATCCCACCTGATAAATACTAATGAGAATAATAATAATGATAGCTGCCACCCCTGGAACCACTCCTCGGTGCCAGACCCCTAAATCACCAAAATCCAGTGACAGCAAAGCAGGTGCTGCCACACCCCAGTTCACTGTGGGCCATGGGCTTATGGGCCATGGGCCACATGTAACTTGCTTTACGTACTTGCATAGGAGCTTGCAAGTGGCAGAGGCCACACAGGCACCCAGACCTCAAAGCTCGTCCTGTTTACCATGTGCCATTCTGACGGCCTCGAGTTGGGGGCAGGGTGACATGAACACAGGCTGAGGAGCTTGGTGTCTATAAGAAGCCACACACACCACAGTCCCAGTAAGCAAGTGAGGGGATGTCCCCCTCCGTCCCTGACAACCAGGAGGCAGCTGACCCAGCTCCCAGGGGACTGATGGTGTGCAGCACTTTCCACAAGGGTTCCCGGGGTCCTCCAGGTCCTGAAGGTGACAAGAGCAGCTCTCCCTTCCCTCATTTCTGCTGAGCCAGGCTCCCTCTGAGCTCGCGCCAGGTTCCCAGAGAGTGAGGGGCTGGAATCATGGAAGGCACTGGACAAAACTAGGAGACACTGGCTTCTTTCCTCCTCCCCTCTCCTGCTGGGGTGGCCAGGCTAATGCCACTTCTGGCTCCTTGAACATTCTGGCCTCCCTTCCTGGCCAGGGCTGCTGGCCTTTCTGCCTCCACTTGTCAAATTCCTACTCATCCTTCACATCTTGTTTTAGGTGTCCTTTCAGGAAGCCCTCGCTGACACCCTCACACATCCATACGCACCCGCACGCGCACCCCCACCACCCTCTCCCACCAGGAACACCACAGCCTCAGGAAAAGGCTAGAGATCCAAGGGTCTCGCCTTTCTTGAAACCTCCCTGTGTCTCTTTGAACCACATGATCTTCCCCTGCCTCAGTTTACTGTCTGCAAAATATAGATAATAATAGAACTGACTTCACCGCTAACCTGAGGATTAAATGAGATTACATACATAAAGCGCTTAGCGCCATGTCCCCAGCACACAGCCAGCACTGAGTAAATGGGAGCTATTATTAATACGGGCATTAATAAAGGTGCCGCCTTCTCAGCCAGAGGGGAGGCTTTTTGATCCCTGCTGGGGCCTTGGGCTCTGAGACAGGAGAACAGGAGGCAGCTGAGCCAGGCAGAAGGCCCCAAGGTGCCCGGAGAGCTCAGCAGCAGGCTTGGGTGGCAGGTGTGGGAAACGAGAGAAAAAAACCATTCCCCTGCAGTAGCCTCCTTCCTTTTTAAATTTTCTTTCCCAGGCCCTGCTGATGATCGGCGGCTGGGAATTCTGCATGGGTAGCTGGGCAGAGACTCGGGATGCATCTTGCTTGCCACATACCAAGCAGGGCTTGTCACCCTCAGAGGCCCCGCGGCCTTCGGCTGCCATTGCAGGCACTGGGCGGGGTTGGGAGGGGCAGAGCTGACAGGTGACTTACTGCCTTAAAAAACACACACACACTTTTAAAACATGAAGGGGGCGTGCTTCTGATGCAAAAGCACTACTTGGGGCCCTTGGGGCCTCCAGCGATGCGGGGATGTGCGTGGATGGAGAAGGGGAGGGGACAGCGAGTGGTCTTTGGAAGGGAAGGAGAATCCGAGCTTCCTGCACCACAACCATGCCCTCTGTCCACGGCCCCACCGGGTTCAGTCCTGGGCCTGCAGCCCTGATGACAGCCATGCTATGCACCTCTCCCTGCTCCCAGGCCCACGAGGCCTGCCTGCAGAGGCAGCCAGGGAGGTGGCCAGCCTTCTGTCTCCCAAACACCTGGCCAGGCCCAAGGGGAGAAGGGAGAGCCACAAGGCTCAGGAGGAGGCAGCTCCCAACTGTGGGTGCAGAATGATATGAGGACTTCCATGAGGAGGGGACAAAGACAGGCAGAGCCCGAATGGTGTCATCCAGGGAGGACCAGGCAGGCACTCAGTGGCACTCAGATGTCCCCCAGGTCAGGATGCCACCCAGGAAGCACACGCTTTACCCAGAATCATGGGGTGTGGGTTCCTCTTGGGGAGCAAATACTGGCAAGTGGCAGAGCCAGGATCTGAGCCAGGTCAGCCTGCACCCGAGCCCAGGCCTCAGAAGGTGGTGGGGGCCGAAGGTACAGGGTCCACCTTGAGACCCAGGCTGGTAGAACACCAGAGTCCCCACCCCACAGCAAGGACACTGAACAGGAACACTGAGAACTGTTTCGGGAATTGTGGGACCTGGTGTGCTTTGCATTTGCTCTGTGACCTTGGGCACATCCCTCTACCTCTCTGGTTCCTCATTTCCCAACCTCAGGATGCCCTCCTGCCCTGGCTTTCTTCCAGTGGTCCCTGTGAACTGGGGCCATAGTTACAATGGCTGCATGTGGCCCATAGGAGCCCATGGGTGGGAGCCTGACAAGCTGTGATGTCTGATGGGAGAAGCTGGGCTTCTTCCCACCCAGCACCTGGACCGCCAGCAAGACCCTGCAGGATGCTCCACTAGACCAAGAAGATGGGGTGGAGTGGACCTGCTCAGGCGTCCTCTCCTGCACCCAACAAGGCCACATAAGAATGAGAAGTGCCGGGGAGCCCTGGAGACCAGGGGAGGGAAAGAGGGACAGAAGGCTTTGGCACAGAGAGGGTAACAAGACGGGGGTTGACATGGCAGGGCTTTGTCCTTGGCCTGAACCATCTCTGACTTCCCAGGATGGGAGGAAGGGTCAGCTAGGGCCAGCAGGTCAGAGGGAAATGAAGTAGGGAGGGCAGTGTGGCCTGGTCTGGGAACAGGTGAAGGGCTGATATAGGAAGCTGGGAAGACAGTGAAGGAAGCCATTTGTCCTTGAGCCCCCAGCGTCAGCCACTGCCTCTCAATGCTAAAAGAACAACACTGGCTACTTTGGACAGGGTCCAGGAAGTGTGGGTGTGGTTGGCCATGAGAGTGGGGCCCTCGTGCACATGGACAAGACAGGCCAGTCCAAAAGCAGGAGATCACCAGTGTGTTGCCAGAGCATGGCTGTGTGGCCTCAGGCAACTTGCTTTGCTTCTCTGGTTTCTGCTTCCTGTGTTGCTCCCCCTAGAGAAAGCTACTGCTGATTAGAAAAGGGCTTACACAAAATAAGTGTTCTTTAAGTGCCTATGGTGTGGGGGGCACTATTCTAAGTGCCTCAGGTATGTAGGAATTCATGGGATCATTCCATGTCAGAAGGGAGATGTTACCTGGTCCCTCCTAGAGGTAGGGAAATTGAAAGAGAGAAAGGGTTAGAAACCTGCTTGAGGGGACCCTATGGCCACAGTGGGACTGGAACCCAGGCAGTGTGGCCCTGTGCTTTTCTTGCGCACAGGCTGAACACACGAACCACACCGTTTCTCCTGAGAGCTCCAGGGAAGGCCGGGACATCCCACTGCGCAAGCCAGGACTCAGCACCTGCTGCATTTTATGTATCCATCCTCTATCTCTGTGACTGATGAGGAAAGTGAGTGGAACAGAGTGGGGGAAGGGCAGAGGTGTCCAAGGTCACAGAGTCCCTGGGCAGGCTGAGGCATGTGTCCTGACTTTCACTGTCCAGCAAACCAGAGGCTGCAGCTGCCCCCGACTGAGGCCTCCCGCAAGGGACAGGGAGGGCAGGGGGCTGGTGATCTGATAGAAGTCCCCACAGAGAATCCAAGTCCCCTGCTTTAAATGACCTTGGACCTGTGGTTACTCCAGGCTTGGTTTCTCCCCTGGTGAAACGTGCCAGCAGCCGAGTCTGCCTCCCTGGCTCCGTGGTGCCTCTGAGAGTCTGTGACGGTGCTGCAGGCTGGGCCTCCTGGAGGGCAGTAAGCCCATCACTGGGGGCACTTTAGCACAGAGGCAAGGAGAGAGCACCTTCCTTCATGAGGATGCTAGCGACACTCCAAGTGCGAGGCTGCAGCTTCCTCCAGAGCCTGCCAGGCCCCTGGAGTGGAGAAGGACATGGCCTCCCAGGGAAATGGTTTTGCTGTGTCACCAGGCACACCATGCCTACAGCTCTTCCCCAGACGCACTCCGGCCCTGGGGACACCATGCATGGCGTGCCTGCAGTCCCGGCCTTCCTTCAGCCAGCTCAGAGCCGCTTTGCCTCTTACCTCCCACTGTCCAGGGGCAAAGGGGGAGGCAGTGACACTAGAGCTAGTGCTCAGAGCGGGGTGGTGCCTGCAGCAAGGACAGCTCCTGGCCACCACTCCTTGGCTCAGGCTGGCTGCCCCCAGGATGCCTTCCTCCCTCTCTCCTGGTCTAAAGCACTCCTCCGTCCTCAGAGCCACGGCAGAGGTTCTCTCTCTGGCCAGGCTTCTCCCATCTGCCATGGGGTTCTCTGGGGCCCTAGACACCCCTATGACCATGCCGTTTACCTGCACTCGACACTGCAGTGCACCCTGCCAGACTCGGGGCCCCTGGAGCAGGAGGGACTCCTTCAACTTGCCAGAGTCGGGCACAGTGTGTGCATGCCGTCACAGCAGGCGTGTGAATGACAGCTGTGAAAGTGAACAGAACAGTGGCCAGCCCTGCAGCCCAGGATGGGGACGGTTCCTGGTTGCAGATGACAGAGCTTAAGCATCTCTCCAGGCTCCTCCCAAGCCTCCTGTCCCAGGCCCTGGGGACAGCTGGTATTTTCAGCCCTGTGAGAGCTGCAGAAGGCAACTGAGGCCCAGAGAGGAAAATATCTTCAGTCACACACAGCAAGGGGGGGTCTCCAGGGTCCCCAGGCACAAAGCCCAGCTGCTGGCCCCAACACGCTCCAGCCTGGCCTCCAGGGCAGAGGCTGGCTGTCAGGAAGGAGAGAGGCCAGAAAGGGGAGGCCGGACTTACCCCAGCATCCAGAGACCAGCAGGAAAAGCCAGAGCACAGAGCAGCTGGAAGCAACATGGCACCACATGGCTTCTGGGGACACAAAGGAGAAGAGGGTGAGAAGCTTCCTCCTGGAAGGGGCCCTGCTCTGCAGCCCCTCCCCCTCTGCAGCTCGAGGAGAACTGGGCCTAAGTGGGGGCAGAAGGAACCCACTCCCATGGGCATGGGGCAGGGGAGGCATAGAAAGAAGGAAAGGGCTTGTCATTTGGCAGCATCATGGTCAACTCCTGGGCAGGACTCAGGAGCCTGGCAGCACCTGGGTGGGAGGGATTGGGGGACAGGTCTCTCCTTGCTCTGACTGCCCTTGGGGGACCTCATAGGCAAAGCTCAAAGGCAGACATGGAGGATGTGTTGGGGACATATTCTAGGCCCAGTGGATAGAGAGATGTGCTACTGCGTCCATCCTCTGAGACCACGTCCAAGAGCAGCACAGCCTGGTCAGCCTGGGGGACAGGGTTAAGGGGATGGTGTCCATCAGGAAGACAGAGGTTAAGAGTCGGCTTATCCAGTCCAAAGAGCTGACCACTCAGTGACCAATGACCACTCAATGGCCAATGAGCATATCTTTCCTTCTTCTTTTTGAAGGCCATCATATTACTCTCTAACTTTGGAAATGAGAAGGGGTAACAGATTCCAATGTCCAATGAGGCACGGGGAGGGGAGGTGGCCTGCCCGTGGCCTGTCCAAGGCCTGACTGTAAGTCTGTAGGAGGGCAGAGCTGCATTCCAGGGGCCTCAGAGCTAAGCTCCCGGCAGCTCTGGGGCCCAGCTGGTGGATGTTCTGCAAGCCAGACCCCATCTCCAAGCAGGACAGTCTTTGGCTCCTTTGTACCCCTGAGGAGGCTCAGGAGCAGCCTCCCTACAGTCCAGCAGTGACACCAGGGGGCTTGTGCTCATCAGCTGGGACCCCTCCCATAGAACTGTCAGTCCTGGTGGTTCAGGGAGACGATTGGCCCACCTCCCCACTTCAGCGAACACATATGGGGACTCTTGACTGGGGGGCATGCACCACCCTGGTTCCCAGGCAGGGTCTGCTAAGACTCCCAACCAGTGATGGTGGAGTCAACATCTGGATCCAGGTGACTTGCCACCTCCCTCAACAATAAGTTACCAAGAAAACTGTGGAGAGGTGAATGGGACCAGAGAGAAGGACTTCTGGGAGGGACTTCCACATCTCTGCCAAGATCTTAGGGCAAGAGATTCAGAAAGAGTGGAGAACTCAAATTCCTTCATTCCAGACCTGGAAGGGACCCCTTCTGAGCCCAAGTCCTGGGTGGACAGTGAGGCAGTGAGGTTGGGTGGTGGCTCCTGACCAAGACTATGTGCAATGGTCCCCGGGGCCATTTTGTTTTCTTTTTAATGTGCCCTTACAATATCCTAATTATGAAGTATGAGTCATGTGAAGAATAAAAGAGGCTAGGATATACTAAATCAAGGATGAACCCCTCCATCATCCCCCTGCATTTCCACCCCTCTGAATCCCTCCATGTCAACAGCCTATCACGGGGGTCTGCAAACTGCAAGCCTACGGAGGCCAGCCAGGGAGTGCAGACGAGGGCCGCTCAGAGTGAGCGAGGATGATGGCCACTTGGAGGCCACATGCTCTGTCCAAAAGTGACAGCTGTTGATATGTTCTAGCCAAGAGGGAATGTGGGCCCAGTGTGGCTGGAGCTTCTGATTTTTCTCAATGAAAACTGGAAACTGGACTCTGACACGAATTCAATTTTTAAATGTTGGCAAATAAGGCAGTTTGTAAAGAGCACTTTGGGAGCCACCCTTCCCCCGCTGGACAGTCGGCGTGGGCGGAGTGGCCTGGCACCCGTCCTCCCTAGCCTTTCTCTACACCCAAGCCAGTATGTCCCCACTACACACATCCATGGAACTAGGTGGCTGCTGGTGATCTCTGGAGTGTCCTTCTACATAAGAACAGGCTGGGTGGGGCTCAGGGGTACAGCGCTTGCCTAGCATGTGTGAGGCCCTGGATTCGATCCAGGAAAAAAAAGAAAGAAAAATTTGCTTTTCTCATGCCATGATGATATTCCACAGACAGCCCTCCAGGCCAACAAGACTTAAAACCGCCTCCTTCTCTTGACAAGCTAACAGTATTCGTAGCATCAATGTTTCGTAAGGAAGACAATCGTCCCTTTTTGACGGATGTGTGGATGTTTCCAGGTTCCTACCACCACAGGCTCTGCCACCACGGACCTCTCTCTGCACATAATTGTGCTGGGACTTTGCTCTTCAGTCAGGTTCTCTCTCAGTGGGGTGGCTGGATCAATTAAATACAACACAGAGCCCGTATGGAAACTTTCATTAGATACCGCTGGATTGCCTTCTGGGAAAGGGGGCGGCAATTCACAGTCCCTCCAGCAGCGTACGGGAGGGTCCGCGTGCCCACCTGGAAGTGATCCCTCTTTTAAATGGCTGCCAATCGGACGCTTGAAAAATGGTATGGCATTGCTGCTTTCATTTGCATTTCCCTAAGTGCCAGTGAGGTGGAGCAGGATGCCTTTTGCTAAACGTTGGAACCACTTTCCATCTGTTATCTCGCGTTATCCCATCAGACCCTGCGAGGAAGCTAGCCAGCCTCGCCAGCATTATCCCTGATTTACAAGTGGAGAAACCGAGGCACGGAGCAATTAAGTGACGATCTGACATCTCGTGGTGAGTGAGTGTCTTTAGGAAAAAGAAATCTCCAGCCCTCTGCCTTTGCAAACCAGATGTTATGAGCATTAAACATCTGCTAAGAGCATCATCCACACATAGCTGGGGAATGCGTGCCACTCTGCCGGGTGTTGCAGGAAGCTCCCAGTATGAGAGAGGAGGAAGGAGGAAGAAAGGAAGGAAGGAAAGAAAGGAATGCTGAGCAGACCCCCCAGGCCAGGGATTTTCACAGGTATTATTTTGACTTGATATTCCAAAATCTGTCTATAAAATAGGCATTCTTGTTCCCATTTTACAGATGAGGAAACCGAAGCTCGGAAAGGTCATTATAGGATCAGAACAGAGTTCACCTGACTCTGAGTCCTGAGCTGTTTCTGTCACACCGGGCTCTGCATCCTGGTGAGTGCCTTACTGCAGAAGGAAGTTGTGTCCCCTCCCTTGAGTGGAACAATGGGCAGGGAGGGGTATCCACCAAGATAGGAGCAGCTGCACAATGCAGAGCGTCTCCTGTGTCCCCCAGGGCCACTGCCAGCATGCTGGGCCCCCAACGGCCCTCCTGACATGTCTCTCCCCCTCTCTCCCCTGCAGGGTCCATTCCACTGCCTCAGTGCCCTCACTGTCCCCAGGGTGGTCAAACGGAACTCCGACTTTGCAGTAGTGGCAGGGGCCACCTCCAGAGCATCCAGAGGCAGGGACAAGCTGAGCTCCATCCTCACCGCTGGGGCTGAAGTGGCTCATGCTCCCAAAGGTGAGGCAGAGTAGCCAGGCCAGAAGGTGGGTCCCACTCCCGGGTCTTCCCCGGAGTCCACATCTCACTCTTCCTCTGGAGGTGAGGTCCAGAGATAGCAGAGGCCCAGGGCAGTGGGAAGAGGCCCCACCCCACCTCCAGTCTGGTGTCATGGTGGACACGGCCTCTGCCTGCTGGCATGTCCTTGACACTGGGGATGCAGTAAGTGTCAGCAATCCCCCAGGGAGCCTGACCTGACTCGTCCCAGGCCACGGCTGCTCCCCAGCCTCCTGGGCCTCCTGCCTCCCACCCAGCACAGCCAAGGCTGTGAGGCGGCAACCACCTTGGGAGGGGACCCACCAGCCCGCATACCTCCAGGCTGGGCCCCTGCCTGGCCGGGATGTCAGAGACCCACCTCAGAGCGGCAAGCATGGTACAGCTGCTGCCCCAAAGCCTTTGTAGGAAACCTTCCAGAAGGTTTCCAGAAGGTCTCCACTGCCAAGGAGACACATAGCCAGACCCCAAAGCCCTTGGGCTGCAATTCCTAACATCCTCCATTATGCCAAGCCCCGTGCTGGACACCGTGGGGCACATGGGGCCATGAGAGTGGCTGAAAACATGTGCTAGGTATCAAATAAGTGACACAGACTGTAACTGCCCAGGGCTATCAAAAGAGAGAAGCCCCGGGGCTTTCAGAGGAGTTTCACAGATGTCAATGCTCCATAACACTACCGTTTACTCAGTGTGTTGTATGCCAGGCACTGGGATGTACAATGTGCTCCACATGCTGGAACTCAGAGAGGTCAAATAACTCATCCAAAGTCACACAGCTTATAAGTAGACAAGTGATCTGAACCCTATTTTGATGGCCATTGTGGCCAGATTCCCAGCCTTACCCCCACACTGTGCCAAATTCAGGCAGGTGCCTTGGGCAGAGGGTTCAGCTGGTGGGGAGGCCCTGGGCAAGCCCTGCATGTACTCAGAGACCATGGATGCAGGCCTAGATGAAAATCTCAACATCCTCAAGCTATGACAAGTGGGGCCGGCAAGCAGGCCAGGCTGCACATGAAGAAGGAGGTCGAGGGGGGCTGGCTGGTGGGCTCCGGGCTGCTGGCATCTCAGTAGGCTTTGCCCCTGGGCCCAGAATCTATAAGACAGTGCACTCACCATCAGAGTGGTCCAATCTGCCTCCCCTCCACCTCCTACCACCCCCAGCCAGCACCAGCCCTGACAGGTCAACACCTTTTTGTCCCTGGCAGGGGTTGACTACAGATTTCCCAGAAGCAGAGCAGAAACACTGCCCACGCTGACCTGCATCTCCTCCCGTCATCAACCCATAAAGACTATTGCTGAGACAGACGCTGGGGAGCTAGCTGACCCCCCCACAGGAAAGATCAGCACAGCCAGAGCAGGGGAGTAAGTTCCAGTGTTAGGACAGCACATAAGAGGAAGGGAACAGGGTGAGGACAATTGGAGCATCACTGAGAACGCAAAGCAGGAAGCCAGCCATGTCCCAAGGACATCTGGGAGAAAAGTATCCAAGCAGGAGGAACAGCCTATGCAAAGGCCCTGGGGCAGGGCTGGCCCTCATGTGCTTAAGAACCATTAGGAGACCAGTGTGGCTGGAACAGGGTGCATGGTGGAGAGAGATGCAGGAGGTGAGGATGGAGAGATAAGGAGGTCATTGTGGACACCTTAGAGACCACTGACTGAGTAAACAAGGGGCACAAATGACTTAGGTTTTGAAGAAGCACCCTGGCTGCTATGCTGCGGGGACACTGTGGGGTCAAAGGTGGAAGCCAACATATAGAGGACACGGCAGTGAACCAGAGATGATGGGCACCCGCAGGGGTGGGGTGTGAGATCTGGCAGTGTCTATGTCAAGGCAGAGCTGAGAGGATGTCCTTCTGGAGAGGAGATAGCGATACAAGAAAGAGCGGAGCCTGAGGGTTTAGCCCAAGGACCTGGAAGGACAGTGTTGCCATTGCCCAGGACAAGAGAGGGCTGCAGGTAGAGCCGGCTGAGGGACAAGATCAGAAGTTCAGTGGGGACATGGCAAATTGGGCATGGCTGTTGAAAACCAAGTAGCAACAGTGGACAGGCAGCTGGATGGCTCACTCCCAGCTCAGACCTGAAGCGGGGCTGGAGACGTGTGGCAGAGTCACCAGCATGGTGGAGCTGTGGCACGGAACCCCAACAGAGGCGCAGACCAGCAAGCTTCCCCCGCCACGACCAGAGGAAACTTGGCAGATCAACCCCTCACCCCCTGCTTTGCAAAATTGTCTGAGGAGACTAAAAATGCAGAGCCTGGCCCTGCGAGTCCACCTCAGCACTTGAGCGGAGGAACCATCCCGGCTGCGCGGGGACAGCAAGCCACAGAGACGTGCACAACTGCTGCGTTACTGAGGACAGGGCAACGGCCTACAGCCCACGGGGACTGGCTCAACTGTGGGCGTCCACAGGAGGCCAGCAGAGGGCTGTGTGTGAGTGGGGCGTGGGGGCGCGCAGCAGTGCTGACGTCCGTCAGTGGCGCTGCCAGAGTGGCAAGGTGACGGTGGCTTTTTTTCTTGTCCCTGACTTCTGCATTTTCCATATTTTCTATAATAAACATTCGATGTTTGTCAAATCAACAGCCCAGCTTACGTCCACCCTCGCAACACCTTGTCACAGCTGGGAGCTGATGGGCCGCTCTGATTAGAAACTGATTTTCCTACTCTCCACTGAGCCTCTTGAGGACACAGCCCTGGGCCTGCACTCAAGGGGGACTCTGGGAGCTGCGAGGGCCCTCCACCATCCTCCAGCTGCCTGCTCCCCATCTCCCATGTGGACAATTCCAGGACATGGGGCTCCTCATCCCGGGCAGGGGGGCCCAGCTCAAAGGCCCCCGCCTCTCCACCTAGGAGCCCAGCCCCTGCCTTCCCTCTCGGGGCCTGGGCAGTGTGAGTCCTTTCATGATCCAGAGGGCTCTCCATGCTCTGCCCACAGGCAGCCAGGGTGGCAGCAGGGGCTGGCATGCAGGACAAGGCCCAGGTCGCAGCTCGGCCCCACACTGCACCCTCCCCTCCCCCAGGGAAGGACTAACCTCAGGCCAAAAAAAAAAAAATAACCAAGCACACTCCCCCCCCACACACACACACGCATGGACGGTGACTCTGCCACTGGCTCCAGGAGAAGCACTCACAAGAGGTCCACTGCCCAGTCGGGGGCCTCCTTTCTGTCCCACTCCTTTGCCCTGGAGGGCAGAAGCCAGAGCCCTTGAAAATCTACAAGGGTTTCACCAAATGCTGCTGGACCCCCCCAAACCGGAAGAGGAAACCCACAGCAGCCTGGTTTCCTAGGCCAGAGAACTGCAGTCCTTCCTGCTGTCACAGACAAGCACACCCGGTCTTCGGGGAAATGGGCTCTGGACCTCACTCCCAGCAGGACCCCCACGGCCCCCAGCTCTGCCTCTTCCTGGGGTCCAGGCAGGAGGTGCAAGGGCGGGATGCCTCTTATAAGGAGGCAGTAGCCCCCCATCCCAGCAAGCAGGGGGAGGGGACAGGGCAGAAGGGGACATCTGAGCAGCGGTTCACTTTCTCCGGAGTGAGCGATTTTCACAGCAGGGTGCCACGATTTAGTTTGAACTGTTATGAATTCCCATAAAATCAGATGCACTCAACTTTGAATAGAAATACAGAAACGCACTGCAGAAATCAAATACAATTTGGGGATTATTCACCCCCACTACACACAGAGAGGTTCGTGCGTACAAGAAGGTACCTGCAGACAACACCATCAGGCCACTGATGGACGAGCCACTGTCTGCCACCAACCAACACATTTTGAAGCCCACACTCTCCAGGCCACTGGCTGAGGAGGACTCCATGACAGAAAGGAGAGACAAGACCACCCTCTGGCCATTCTGTTCTCGCACCTTTCCCAAACACGCACAGTACGTGATGCCTGGGAGTGGATAGTAAGCCAGGCAGGGCTGAGTGGGGCATAACCTGGGACCCCTGGGGAGGGGAGTCACAGTGATCCAGTATCTTGCCCAGGACGCCTATGGCTCTGACTCCTTCAAAAAAAAAATCAAATCAGCAAAGATAATTTTTATTTTATTTTATTCTTCTTGAAAGCAATCTGCAGACACGGTAAATAACTCTACAGAAGGGTGCTCAGCAAGAAGCGAGTCTCCCTTCTCCCCAGGCCACACACTTCCTTCTAAGAGGTCGCCTTTGAGGTAGCATGCCATAAGGATGGAGCACATAGGTCCCTCCATTAAAAAAAGAAATCCAGGGGCTAGATTTGTGGCTCAGTGGTAGCGTGCTTGCCTGGCACTGGGTTCAATCCTCAGCACCACATAAGAATAAATAAAATAAAGGTATTGCTGGGCATGGTGGCACATGCCTGTAATCCCAGTGGCTTAGGAGGCTGAAGCAGGAGGACCACAAGTTCAAAGCCAACCTCAGCAACTTAGTGAGGCCCTAAGCAACTCAGGGAAGTCCTGTCTCTCTATAAAATATAAAAAAAGGGGGCTGGGATTGTGGCTCAGGGGTAGAGCGCTTGCCTCGCATGCGTGAGGCCCTGGGTTCAATCCTCAGCACCACATACACAGCAATAAAATAAAGACATTGTGTCCATCTACAACTAAAAAAAATTAAAAAATATATATATAAAAAAAGGGCTGGGGATGTGGCTCAACCGTCACATGACAATACTGTGCTCCACATCGGTGTGGCACGATCTAATTGCTTCTCTGAGTAGGTCCTGGTCCTTGCCTTCCCATCTCAGCAAATTCACTTCCACCCATCCGGCCAGTCTTGATTAATTCAGTTAACAAACACCTTCCATGCACCCAATAAATGTCACTTCCTGGGCCACTGTGTTTCAGCTCTCCCCGTCCCCTCTCAGCCTCAAACCTGCCAGCCTCAACCCCACCCCTTGGCCGTCACTGAGGTTGTTCAGATTATCAGTCCCAACGCTCCATTCCTCTGCAGTGTGACAGGTCTACACCCAGGTTGAAGGCTCAGGGTGGGCAGAGTAGACTTTTCCGCCCTTCGTGCTGAACTTAGTCATGTGACCTGCTGTGGCCAATGGAATGCTCTGACCCGACTCTACACTAGAAGCCTGAATCTTGGGCAGAGAGCACCTGCTATTCAACCCAAGGACAACACGCCCCGGCTGACTCTGGACCTGAAAGGGCAAGTGCATGGAACCCACACGTGGCCAAGAGCCAAGCCCAATCCTAGATGGGCTGACCCTCCATTGACCCACACATACGAGCAAGAAGGAATGACGGTCATGCCCGTGTGACCTGCAGTTTTAATCAAGGCAACTGACAGATATCAACTCTATGAATTTTAGATATATATGAATCAACCATATAGAAGACATAAAGGAATATGTTCAATGGCATTGGATTTGGCAATGATTTCGTAGAAATGATGCCAAAAGCACAGGCAATGAAATAAAAATAGATAAATTGATTTCATCAAAATGAAAAATTTGGGGGGCTGGGAGTATAGCTCAGTGGGAGGCTGCTTGCCTAGCACGCACAGGCCCTGGTTCCAAGTGACGCTCAACATCACTATATCAGGGAACATAAATCAAAAACACAGTTTGGGGAGCAGGGCGTGGTGGCGCACGCCAGTAATCCCAGAGATTCTGGAGGCTAAGTCAGGAAAATCTCAAGTTCCAGGCCAGCCTCAGCAATTTAACAAGACCTGTCTCAAAATTTAAAAATAGCCAGGCGCAGTGGCGCACACCTGTAATCCCAGCACTTAGGGAGGCTGAGACAGGAGGATCTTGAGTTCAAAGCCAGCCTCAGCAGTGCTAAGCAACTCAGTGAGACCCTGTCTCTACATAAAACACAAAATAGGGCTGGGGATGTGGCTCAGTGGTCGAGTGCCCCTGAGTTCAATCCCCGGTACCAAAAAAAAAGAGGCAGAAAACTACCATATGATCCAAAAATTCCATCTCTGAGTCTATTATATACAGGAAGGGTGAAAGTAGATATTTGAACTTACTCCCATGTTTAAGCTGCATGACTCACAATAGCCAAAAGTTGGGACCAACCCAAATGTCCATGGATTGACAGCTGAATGGATAAGCAAAAAGTGGCACATCCATACCATGGAATATTTTTCACCTTAAAAAAAAAGGAAACTCTGACTCACACTAGGACACAGACAAGCCTTTGGGGCACTAAGCTAAATGCGATCAATGGCCGTGACAAGTGGGGGACAACAGGACTCCACTTAGGTGCTTGGAATAGCCAGAAGCACAGACAGGTAGTGGAATGGTGGTTAGCAGGTGGGGGTGGTGGGCAGAGGAAAGGAAAGATGAGAATTTCTGGAGATGGATGGTGGTGATGGTTACACAATGTGAATATACGCAATGCCACAGTACTGCCACTTAGAAATGATTAACAGGACAAATCGCATGTTCAGTATATAAACATATATATTACCACAGTAAAAAATACAAACTAAAATAAAAGCCACACGCCAGGTGTGGTGGCACACACCTGTAATCCCAGCACTTTGGGAGGCATGAGTTCAAAGCCAGCCTCAGCAACGGCGAGGCGCTAAGCAACTCAGTGAGACCCTGTCTCTACATAAAACACAAAATAGGGCTGGGGATGAGGCTCAGTGGTCGAGTGCCCCTGAGTTCAATCCCCGGTACCATAAATAAATAAATAAATAAAATAAAATAAAGGCCACTCAAAGAAAACTTAAGGATCCACATAGACGCTAGGGCATGTCCATCATGGCGGGGTTGGCACACCTGGAGCAGACTGCAGAGCATCTCCAGAGGGAAGTCAGTCCAGCCACCATGTGGGCTGTTCCTTCAGGCACCACACTGTAACCTGTTTTGTCACATTCAGCTTAACGGTCCCTGATCACCCACCACCACACTGGCCACCCTGTGTTTTCTCGCCATAACGCGTCCTCCTTCCACACTTTCTGCAGGGGCTTCCTCTTTGGGTTTGGGCACGTGCTTCCCCAGCCATAGGTCTAAGGCACAGCAGGAAGAAGGGGCTGGAGCTCCAGGCAGGGGCTGAGCCAGGGGACAGGCGTGGGAGGCTCTGGGGGGAAGGAGTCCTTCAGTGACTCCCTCTGCCCATTTCTTTAAACTCCTTCCCTCTGTGTCCTCAATGCAAAGACCAGAATGTGACCACAGTGGGGATCCTCAGGGTCAACTGGCCAATCTTCCTGCTTTGCAGCCAGTCAGGTCCCAAAAGTAAGTTTTTTTGTGTGAAAATCTCTAGTACAAACTGTGACAACTTTCTGGAAAGACATTTGGCACAACAAACTATAGCCTATAGGAAACATCGATACCCTTTGATTTAGCAACTGGACTGACTGAATGTTCTCTAAGGAAACAGAAATATGGCAAAAGCTGGGTGCAGTGACACATGCCTGTAATCCCAGCACTTTGGGAGGCTGAGGCAGGAAGAACGCGAGTTCAAAGCCAGCCTCAGCAACGGCGAGGCGCTAAGCAACTCAGTGAGACCCTGTCTCTAAATAAAACACAAAATAGGGCTGGGGGTGTGGCCCAGTGGTCGACTGTCCCTGTACACACCCCCCCAAAAAAAGAAAAAAAAGAAATGTGGCAAAAATAGAAGGACAAGTCAATAATCAATGATGCAGGTTTACATAAGGAAATTATGGGGCATTTGTACAGCAGATGATGAGGCAGCCACTGTAAGTCACATTTATCTATAAGGAAAAATGTTCATGACAAGTGTTTAAATCTGTACTAATGCTTTCCCATGTGAGCAAAAATCAAATTATATATGTATCTATCTGAACAGAAAATAGTACACGTTTGTAACTTTTTTGAATCTTTAAATAGTGAGATTCTGGGTAAATTTTCTATTATCCTTCCTGTTTTTCTGTATTTTCTAACCTGTCTACACTGGGGTTTTAATAGCATAATAAAGTATTGAGTGTCCCACTTTTTAGAAAAGTTAATATTCAAGAGAGATGAGTCTAGCATATGGACAGACATGTAAGTCAACAGAAGAAATTGAAAGTCCAGAAATAATACTATGTGTCTATGATCAACTGGTGCCAAGCCTGTTCTACTAGGGGAATAAAAAGTCTTTTCAACAAATGGCGCTGGGACAACTGGAAAGGCCACACAGAAGGATGAAGTTGGACCCCAGCTCACTCCATATACAACAATTAATTTGAAATGAATCAGAGACCTAAGTAGAAGGGCTAAGTCTATAGAACTTGGAAGGAAAACAAGCTTAAATGTTCATGATCTAGGATTAGGAAACAGCTTCTTAGATAGGATACCCAAAGCCCAAACCACAGAAGAAAACACATCATCCTTCACTGAAATTAAAAACTTGTGGATTTGGGAGGTTTGTTTGTTTGTTTTGGTTTGGTTTTGGTACCGAGGATTGAACCCAGGGGTGCTTAACCACATCCCCAGCCCCTTTTTCTATTTTATTTAGAGACAGGGTCTCACTGAGTTGCTTAGGGCCTAAGTTGTAGAGGCTGGTTTTGAACTCACAGTCCTCCTGCCTCAGCCTCCCGAGCTGCTGGGATTATAGACATGCACCACCTTGCCTGGCCACAAACTTGTGTTTTAAAGGATACTGTCAAGAAAGCAAAAGACAACCCGCAGAAAGGGAGATGATATTTACAAAATTATATATCTGATAAGTGACTTGTATCTAGAATATACAAAGAACTTTTACAACTTCATAGTCAAAAGGCAACTCAATTCAAGTGGGCAAAGCCTATGGACAGTCATAACTCTGAGACAGCTATGCAAACAGCCAACAAGCTCTTGAAAAGATGCTTGGGGGCTGGGGAGGCAGCTTGTCTAGCATGCAGAAGGTCCTGGTTTCTATCCCTAGCATTGAAGGGAAAAAATTAAAATAATCTTCAGGACTAAGAAATATAAACCAAACCCACAGTGACATATCCTGTCACTGGCCAGACGGCTATAAACAAAAGGGCAGGCAAGGGACATAGCTCGCAATAGAGTGCTTGCCGAGCATACACGAGGCCCTGGGTTTGAGCCCCAACACTATAAAAAAGTAGAGGTTGGGGGAAGCCTTAGCAAATGCTGGTGAGGAATGAGAAATCCAGCCGGTGTGCAAAGGTTCAGAGAAGGTGACCATGCAGTCACTCGGAACACAGTGTGGCAGTCAGATGTGGCCAAGGGGCCATGTGACCCAGCAGTTCCACTCCTAGTATATATTCCCCAAGAGAACAAAGACATATGTCCACACAGAAACCTGTACACAGGTGCTTCCTGCAGTCCTGACTAGCCAAAAGGTAAATACAAGCCAAATGTCCTTCAACAGCCAACGGATGGAGAAAATGTGGCACATCCATCCCAGGGAAGCTCCTCCAGCCACAAGAAGTGACTTGCTGCACCTGCTAGGACGTGGATGAGCCTCCAAGACATCAGGCCAAGTCCCAGAAGTCAGGGCAAAGGATTACACATTATGAGTCCACTTGTGTGAAATGTCCAGAATAAGCGATTCCCTAGAGATGGGAAGTGATCAGCAGTTGCTTAGGGTGGAGGAGGGAGGAAGATGGGATGGGAGGCAAAGTTCATGGGGTTTCTTTCTGAGGTGATGCCAGTGTTCTAAAACTGACTGTGGGGACAGCTGTGTGTTATCTGTGAACGTATTTGTAACCACTGAAGCGTGTACTTTGAGTACGTAAACTGCATCACTGGTGAATTCTATCTCAATAAAGCTATTGTAAAAAGTAAATTAATAAATAAGTAAACACAGCCAGTATAAAAAACCACAGCTTATTAGAAGTAAGCTGGCTGGGCTGCCCAGTTCATCTTCCTGCAGACCCTCCTGCTGGTCTTGCTGGCCCCATCTCCTACTCCTAACCAGGGGGAGCCACTCAGCCTCCCTGAGCCCCATGCCACCAACCCTGAGTCGGCCAGCCCCCTTTACAGACAAGGAAACTGAGGCCCACAGAGCTGCCTTTCTTGTCTTCAGACCTTCAGCCAATGATGGAAATGAAGACCCCAGGCCAGGGCCTGTCCCCTATTCAGAAAGACCTGGCCACCTTCCAACAGTGCAAGGTGGGCCTGGTCCTCCCAGCTCTGCTCTGCCCTGCTGCTCAGACACCGAATTCCACCTCCAGGTCAGGACCGTGTGCTCAGGGCCACACAGGTGGTCAGGGGCACTGAAGGTGGGGCCAAGGCCACTCCTGGTGGCCACCTGCTTGACCTCCACCAGCTAATCCACTGCTCCCCCTGTCACCCTCCCCAAGACTGGAGAAGGGAGGCTGCACCACCCTCTCTTCCTTCCTTATTTCCAGACAGATAGCGGGGTTCACATGTGTCCCACATCTCCACCTTCCTTTCTCCTTTGCCCTCTCTACTCTCTCCACTGCACCCCCAAACCTGCCACCCAAGGCCCAGAATGCTGGAACCCCAGTAGCTCCCTCCTGCATCCTGAGGCCTCACTTCAGCCACCAGGAAATCCTCTCTGTGTGACATTACTGCAGCCACGGCTTGCTGTAAATTTGACCACAGATCTAGAAGAGGACACGTTTGCCCATTTCACAGCTGGGAAACTGAATGCTCAAAGGCTTAATTTGACGCTAAGGACTGGCCAGAGCTCAGGGGCAGAGTCTGGGCCTCTGATGTGAACAGAAAGTCTCCTCCTGGCATGGGACGGTAGCCAGAAGTGAGGGAGACGAAAAGCACATAGGTGCCCACCTTCTGCTCAGGAGCTCAGGCTATGGGGCATTGTCTCGGCAGACAGACAGGATGGCCCCATGCCAGCCACGCTCAGCTCCTCACTCATGTGCCAGGGAGGTAGTGACCCAGGAGAATCAATCTGCACGCCCCACTCCCCTGATTTTAGCAAGGCTGGCTCCTCCCCTTCCGGCCTCACCCACCCCTCCTCAAAGATACCTTCAGCCCTCAGACCCTTGTCCTCAGGTACCACAGGTCTGCTTGCCCCCAGGCAGCCATGAGTCAGCTGGGTGGCCCTGGCAAGGTCTCTGGTCTCTGGGTCTCTGTGTCCTTGTCTACAAAACGTCACTTTAGACATCACAGCTCCTGCCCCTGCTGTGGCCTTCCTGGCTCAAATGTCACCTCCTCTGAGGAGCTATGTGACTCAGAGCAAGGTCAGGTTTGTGTGGCCACGTCCCCAACCCCACTGTGAGCTCCTCCCCTGCCAGCCAGGGCCTGCGCATAGTAGGTGCACAGGGAACTATGTTTGAATGAGCCTAGCAGGGACAGGCACAGGGCTGCAGAGCTCTTTCTGGGGCCTGCACCCATCACAGGGAGCAAGGTGGGGCAGTCTGTTGACAGCTTTCCCTCTGAGTTGGGGATGCACCTCCAGCCCTCCTGGTAGCCCCTGGTACTTGAGTGACATGTTGTTTGGATTGTTCTTATTCACATCACAGTCCCCCAAAAGAGAAGGAAGGACCCAGTGGGGGCTTGGAAGAAATATCCCTGGGCCCCCCACCAAGATTTCAGTGAGGCCCTGGGTCCCACTAGGCTGCTTTGCTGAGGGACATAGAGAAAGGAACTATTCCCCACAGGAACCAACAGATGACTAGAGCAAGGATCTGGGTTCAAATTCTGCTCAACTCCATTCCTCTCTGAACTGAGAGCAGCACCTGCTAGACTTACCATGTAACTGTGAAAAATCTTCACCATTTCCCACAAGGGGCCCTGCTGGCCCATTTAGCAGATGGAGAAAATGAGGCTCTTGGTCTCGGATACTAAGTTCTCACAGCAGTAAATGAAGGTAGCAGAACTTGAACCCACGGGACCAAGCTCTTTCTGTGGCATCACCCTCACCTGCAGCCAGGACACTGGTGCTAAGGAATCCAGTCTGTTGCTCACCTATACACGGCAGGCTGCCCCACCTTGCCCCACCCTACAGACCCGTATCAGATTCAGTGTTCCTGAACACCAGGACTGGAGAGGACTAGAGTTGCCTCCTCGTCTGACGGCTCGACTCTACAGTATCCTTCCTCATCTACCTTCACCTGGCACTTGTATACCCCCACTGACAGGAGGCTCACTACCTACTCAAGATCTATCTATTCCATCCTTTGGACAGCATGGTTAATTAGAATGCCTTTCCTCATAATGAATCAAAGGCATCTCGTAGAGACCCAACGGCATCACACGACTCCGGGTTCCCTCTGCCCACTCTGCTCCCATTCAACCCCAGCCACACCTCAGCGTCCGCCACCCTCTCTCCCTCCCTCCCGGTCCTTCTCTCTTTCTCCAGTAACCACTTTCTAACCTTTACTAAGGACAAGGATATCTTTTTTAAAATACTCAATTTGAGAAAAAAAATATTTCACATCTGTATGAGCAATACCCAAATCATAATTCTTAAAAATAACAAATTGCAGGCCAGAGTAATCATAAGTAAATTGATATTGATAAATAAGCTTTTCTCCAGAGCAGTAGGTGGCTTATTTTAATCTAATGAGTTTTGTATTTTCCCAGCTTTCAGATTCCATGATGAAGAGCTGTCTGCAATAGAATTACGACGCTCTCCGAAATGTTGTAATTTAATGCCTCATTTTGTCAAGACTTTCTGGAAAATGAGATTTGTTCCCAGTGAGGAATTCTACTCGGCTCTTTCCCATATCCCCCACACACACGTCCCCAGCATACAGGCTGTCCTCAGGCTGGCCGCCTGAAGGGTGGAAATGTGGAGAGAGGCCAAGGTGAACACGGTGGCAGTGTGGGACAAAGGACCGGGCAGGGACAGGAGGGGCCGCTCCCATCTGGACACAGTTTTGCTGTGTGATGGAGAGGTGCCCACTGCCCACTCTGCCTGTCACTACCTACTGCAACGAGGAAGGGAGGGCAGACCTCATCTTCCTTATAAAGCATGGACAGGGTGCCTCTCTGGGGGTTGGAAGGAGGAGGATAAGAACCCCAGACTCCTGGACACATGAGAAAAGATGCCCACAGCCCACAGGCAGGGGACAGCAGAAACAGCTAGGAACCAGGGAAACAAGCAGAGTGGAAAACCTAGCGGGTCACGTGGCCCAATGCCCCCCAGGGACAGGACGCTCAGCACCTGGGCAGCTAACATGGCACATTCTAAATACACTGCCAACTCCACTGGGGAACCTTCTAAAAGCAGGTGATCAAGAGGCCAAGAGAGCAGCTATGGACACACATCCTGTCCGCCACTCGGGTGTGTGAGGAAGCCACAGTGCCTCCCTGTGCCTCAGTTTCCTTCATCTCTGAGACAGATTGTAACAGCACCTACTTCACAGTGCGGTCAGGGGGATAAAATGACACATGCCGGAATCCAGCCACCTGCCAAGCAAGTTCCTGACGGAAACGTGCCATTATCAGCAGCACCATCAGCATCCGATTCTTTACCAGGTGTGTGGACTCTCTGCAAAAACCAGCTTGTTCTGGGGGGGCTCCTGGGTGGCTGGAGGGGACAGGGGAGACATGTTCTCTGCATTCTAGACAGGGCATTTGGAACAGTCCACATGAGCTCTATTGGTACTCAAAACCAAATCTTTTTAAAAAGATGATTTGGTATTTCAAAAAAGAGAAAGAATGATGGATTTCTTCCTCTGAGTGGACCCCACTCTTGACTTCTAGGGGCTTCTTCCTTTTGGACTTCTGGTCTCTACATTCACGATCGACTCCCACCCCTCGAAGCAAGTCATTCATTCACTGGACAAACTTCCTGAGCACCAGCCATGGCTGCCAGGTACAAGGCATTCAGCAGGAGCCAAGGCGGACCCCACCCTGCAGCCTGGCAGGGGACAAGAACCTTCGGCCTCACCATAATCACCCCAGGGATTCCGGGGGAAAGCCGCTGGGAAAACCACCTTCATCCCTTCTTGGCTTGCTGTCCCTGAAAGAGCTGTCCATGTGCCTGAATTAAGTCCCAGGTCCCCATTTTTGGTTTTTAAATGAGGTGAGGTGAGGTGGCTACTGAATGAGACACGAGCGTGTATCTGGAGGTTAAGTGGACTGCTGTTCACAGCTCAGAGAAGCATCCGAAAGCAATGGCTTAGTGGGCAGACAGAGACAGACAGACAGACAGATACATGGTAAAGGAAATGTTACCAAACATGCACTAGAGAACCTGGTGGTGGGTACGGGGGTGCTCACTGCACCCATCTCTTAGTCTTTCTGCATGTTCCAAAATCTTCACGGTAAAATGTTGAGGAGAAAAAGTAAGAGATTTACAAGCCACATCATCTTTCCAGTAGTCTTCCCAGTACCCCTTTCCTGTGGGCTGGGGACTTTCCACGGGGACAAGTCCACGCTAAAGGGCCTGGGAGATGCCTCCAGGGCCTTTCTCATTCCAGCCCTGACTGGGAGGGTCAGGGTCATGGGCCATGGAGGCGGTGGGGCGGGCAGGCAGAGGCCGGAGGATGCCTCTTCATTCCCTTCACAGTCACTTCACTCTCCAGGGTCCATCCTGGGACTGGTCCAGCCAAAGAGAGGAAAGCCTCATGCACTCTGGCAGTGCAGGAAAAGAGAATGGAGTCACAGCGGGTCTCATGTGCATGTGTATTTGGGGCAGCTGGAGACCATGCTACAGCCTCCAAGGAACACTGATTTTAGGGCCTCACAAAGCCATACTATGGAATCCCTAACACATCCTCACAGCTTGCTTAATAACACAGTAACAAGAAGATTAAAAATGATAATGGTGATGACGGCGGCGATGATGGTAATAATGGTGGGGATGGTTGTAGTGATGGTGGGGCTGATGGTGGTACTGATGGTGGTGGTGATGGGAGTGGTGATGGTGGTGATAGTAAAGGTGGTGGTGGTGATACTGATGGTGGTGCTGATGGTATTGGTGGTGGTGGTGGTGCTGGTGGTGGTGACAGTGGTGGTGATGGTGGTAGTAGTGGTGATGGTGGTGATGATGATGGTAAAGGTGGTGGTGGTGGTGGTGGCGGTGATGGTGGTGATGGTGGGGGTGGTAGTGGTGGTGGTGGTGGTAAAGGTGGTAGTTGTGGTAGTGATACTGATGGTGGTGCTGCTGATGAGGATGGTAGCAATGGTGGTGGTGACGGTGGTGGTGATGGTGGTGGTGG
>PVHX01002941.1:123512-154724 GCA_004024805.1 Geosciurus inauris | reverse complement strand
CTACCTTCTCAGGGGTGCCTTCCCTGGCTGGCCACCTCTTCTAAAATTGCTCCCCACTTCATATTGGCCAGAATTCTCCAGAGAAGCAGAACAACAGGATAGAGAGAGATTGATTATTGGAACTGACTCACATGATCATGGAGTCGAGAGTCCCCGTGATCTGCTGTCTACAAGCTATTTATTCAGCTTTCCAGATGTGGGCTCTTGGAAGCTGAGAGACCATTGCTAAGGTGATGAATTGACTTCTGACCAGTCAGTTCAAAGGTCATCTCTCACTATGGATGTGTTCTTATTTCATCAATTCTTAGACATTTATTGGGTTCCAGATATATGTTAAACATGGAGTTAAAAAGATGAATAAATTACCCCCCCCCCGCCACCAAGAAGCTTACATCTACTTCTGCTGGACCATAATAATCTATTGCTGTAGACTACCTATTGATTTCTAGTGATGCATGAGAAAATCAGCCCCATTAAAGAAACACTGAAAAAATGATAATCTACATGGAGCATTTGTGTGCATGTGTGTGCGTACGCACACCTGGATACGCGTACGCGTGCGCGCGCGCACACACACACACACATACACACATTCACTGCCCCCAAATAATCTTTTTGTAAAAAGTCCTCAAATCCAGCTTCTGGTCTGGAAGGGATGGATGTCTGTATGGGTACCTCATACTGTTTTATATTACAATGTTATAGTCCAGGTTATTAAAAATTTTAAATTTTTCCATAGTTTTGAAATACATTAAAATCTTTAAATGTATAACTTCATAACTGTAAAGTTATAAATTCCTAAGTTTTCTTTTGTGAAACTGATCCTTTTGTTCTCAGAATATTTTTTATAGAATAGGCAAACCCTTTGGAAAATTTAAAGACTCCGTCTATCACAAGCAAACTTTAACATTGAAGCAAAACAGAAAAAAATGAAACTAACTATATATCAAATTGATACAACTATAAAAGAAAAGAATTTTTCAAAATAACTTTCAAATATAATATAGCATTTCAAACATAGTATTCTATATATCTTTAATGGTACATATTTTATTTAACTACTCTACTTACTATTTTGTGACTTTTTTTTTTGGTACCAGGGATTTAACCCAGGGACACTTAACCACTAAGCCATGTCCCCAGCCTTTTTTATATTTTATTTAGACAGGATCTCACCAAGTTGCTCAGGGCCTTGCTAAGTTGCTGAGACTGACTTTGAGCTTGTGATCCTCCTGCCTCAACCTCCCAAGTCACTGAGATTACAGGCGTGATCTATTTTATTTTTTTAAATTCTATTTTATGAATTTTAATAATGTTTATTTAATGGCTTTGTTTTGTTTTTCTGAGTGATGCAAGTCATTTGCAATTAATGACAATGAAAATTAGTTATTTTCTAAACATTAGTTCTCTTATTTATGTTTGTGTTTTGTTGCATTATATAGAATGGGATTTTTCAAACTCAGCACTGTTGACATCTTAGACTGGATAATTCTTCATTGTGGGGTCTGCCTTGGCCTCTACTCACTCCATCAACAGCACCCTCATCCCTAAGATTGGAACAACTGAAAATGACTCCAGAACATGGCCAAGTGTCCCCTGGGAAGCAAAGTTTCCACCCACTGAGACTTAATGCTCTAGAATTTTCAAAACATTATAAAATAGTATAACAGTGATATGGTCATTCCTCATTTGTTTCTGATTTTACAGGGAATGATACGTGTGGTGTTTTTAAATTAAATGCATCAATTTAGATAGACCGTCTTTATGAGGTTCTAGAAGTAGAATTTTCCTCCTATTTTAAAAGAAACAAAATGTTAAGCTACAATGAGCATTGATTAGTGGTGATGTAGAATAAATTACTCCTTGTGTTTTAAAAAGAATTCCTACCATCAGTGGATCCCTTTACGGCCACAGTTGCTGTGTGTGTATCTGTGTGGGTACGTAGTGTATGTGTGAAGGAGCAAGGTAAGGACTGTTGTGTAACTCTTGATTCTGGACACTTGACTCTCAGAAGCAAAAAAAGAGTATGTGCTAAGGGAACACAGCCCAGACTTATTGTTTTTGTTTTTTGTTTTTTCCCTGAGAAGGAAAGGAAACCAAATACAAGATTATTGCTGTTAACAGAGACATAGCCCCTAGGCATTTTGAGTAGATGAATTCTTTTAGCCACTCTTTTCATATGATAATTTATAGCTCTTTTTGTTTTTCTGAACTCATTTTATTAGGCTCCTGCTTTCAACGTTTCAAATATAATAATGAAGTTCAGAGTCACCGCTTTGTGCTTCCCAAGGCCTTGAGAAGTCAGCTTCCAGGACGGAGGTGACGATGGCAGGCTTGGCAAGGAGCTGGGAGGTCATGTTCGAACCTTCACAAACAGACTGGAGCTGAGGTCACAGACAGACGGCGCAGGTGAGAGGGCGCATAAATTCTACACCAGAGCTGTCCAGACTTCACATGGCCTGAACGGGCCTCCCTTGGTGAAGAGGTCTGAGGCCCCTTGGGCTGGTGGATTTATGTCAGCAAGAGCAGCAAGAGCAGCGTTGTAGAAAGAGATTAAGAAGGTTTTCAAAGGGTGCTTGAGGGGGTCGATCTTCCATCTGAGCCGTCTGGGACGCAGAGCTCCGCAGAACTCCGTCTGAGGACCTGGGTTGGTGCCAGAGAAGGGAGGAGGGCAGGCCTCAGGAATGGAAGGTCACTGGCAAATTGGGTGTTGTGATAATTATATCCTTGTTTCCTTGAAGGTACCAGCATGTCCTTGATTTTCCAGCTTCAAAGTGAACTGCCTCTGAAGTAGGGGGACAGTCACACCTGCCTTGCTGCCATTGATTTCTGCCTTCCTGGCTGCAGACTCAACAAGACAACAATGAGTCTGTTGACATTTTCAAGGCCACATTCATAAACCAGCCCTGGGAAGCCTCTCTCCCCCTTTCTTTCTAAATGAACATGAAAACGCTGTGTGCCCAGTAAGAAGAATTCAGCCACCAACTCAACTCAGGGGTTTGATCTTAAATTCAGATGCTTTATGAGCCAGACATTGTAGATCATCACCATCACCACCCATCACCTCTCTTCCTCCCAGAAGGACAATCAAGACCAGAGGGTAGTAACTACTAGAGGTGTCAGTACCTAATACACTGGGCGTGAGGGTTTTCTTTTTCTTTTTCTTTTTTTTTGGTACTGGGGATTGAACTCAGGGGTACTCGACCACCGAGCCACATCCCCAGCCCTATTTTGTGTTTTATGTAGAGACAGGGTCTCACTGAGTTGCTTAGCGCCTTGCCGTTGCTGAGGCTGGCTTTGAACTCGCGATTCTCCTGTCTCAGCCTCCCCAAGTGCTGGGATTACAGGCTTGAGCCACCGCGCCCGGCTGAGGGTTTTCATTTGTCTGTTTTGTTTCTCTCTCTCTCTCTCTCTCTTTCTCTCTCCCCTATCCTAGTCAACGTTTTGAGAAGCTATACCAATAATGGTTATTAAGTATACGCCTAGTTTTGCCTTTCACATTTTCCCTCTAACACTGAGATTCTGATGAGACCTTGAGGGAGTGGAGACAGAGGCTTGTGCATCTGGTGGGTGCAATGAAATAATCCCAAAGTGGAATTTCCACTGATCAAATATATTTATCTGCCATTTCTGTACCCCAGCTTTCCACCAATCATCTGAACCCTCCCTTCATTAAATGGGCACATTTAAAACCACATTCTTTTTTTTTTTTTTTTAGCTGTTGATGGACCTTTATTGTATTCATTTATATGTGGTGCTGAGAATCAAACCCAGTGCTTCAGACAAGCGCTAGGCAAGCGCTCTACCACTGAGCCACAACCCCAGCCCCTAAAACCACATTCTTATTTTAAAATTTCATTCGTTAAAGACCAGATGACTGGTTTCTGGCACCTAAAACCTGCCCAAGAAGTGGACTGTGTATTACCCAGCAGCCCCTGGAGCCTGCCATAGATGCTCTTCTGCTGTTACTATCAGCTCCATCTACCGCACTTACTTCTCCAGGCAAAAGCAGGTGGTGAGCCAAGTGAGGCAGACTGGACAAAAGACAAGCATCATCCTTATGTTGCTCTCATATGCGGAAGCTAGAGAGAAAAAAGGGAAAAGAAAGAGTTCTAGTGAAAATAGAGCAGAGGAAGAGGATCAGGGGAGGGAAGAGAGAAGGGAAGGGGAGATACAGGGGAGTGAAATCAATCAAATTATGTCACGTGCATGTATGAATATGCCACAGTGAAACCCCCTATTCTGTATAATTAATATGCACCAATAAAATCTTTAATTAAAAATAATAAAATAAAACCCCAAACAAACAATAATAGTAATAATGTGTTAGGTTATGTATGTTTACATGTATAATATATATGTATATGCATATATATATGCTATGCATATTTATGTGTAAGTGAAATAAATAACTAATGATTAAAGGCAAAAATAAGAGCAGGTACAGGTCAAGAGCTAGAAATTGGGACGAGGGAAATATGTGCTGTTTTTTCTGGTTAGTTTTTGTTCTGACCTTGGCAGAGATAAATAATGGCTCTGTATACAAAATCTTCCCTCTCTTTTGCTCTGAGATGGGAAAGTATACACCATTATATTTATGAATTCTCAACTTAGTGACAGATAAATAGCATCTTTCCATGTTGAAGGAAGCTCTCCCCACCTGTCTTTGTCTCACTTCTCTCCCAGTCTTCTCTCTCTCTCTCCATTGTTCTGAGAGTTTTCTGCTCCCTCCATTCCACTGTTCTGAGAGTTTTCTGTTCCCTCCATCCAGGGCAGTGACTACCATGATGCCTAGAATGGCAGGAAAGCTCCATCCTCTCAGATGGGCTCCTGCCTGTCATTGGGGCCCTTGGGCTTCTGAGTTCTCACCTGTGATTTAGTGCAGAGACCCACAGGGGCAGTGCAGGTGCTGTATCTCATGCCCCGCTGACTGCCAAGGGAACGTTTAATCTGTTGACTTTATTCAGTTATGCTAGTCTGGCAAACGTACCTGGGACTGTAAATTACTTAGATGTTTAATTTATTTGGTGTAGAAGGCTCTCTCTTATACTTCAGCTGTCTAATAGCAGAAGATGAAAAACCACTTTGTTTGCAAGTCATAAAAACTTTAACAGACTTGTGCCTTAAAGAGGAAGAGACCTCTCCAGCTTTAAAAATGTAATAGGAATTCAAACAAGCATTGCTTCCCCTAAGAGGAATATTGTGGTGTAAACCCAATTACATTGAAAATACAACCAGAAACAGTGTTCTTTCTGATGCTAATAGACAGCAAAGAAGCACAAGAACAAACCCTTTCTGGTAGGAGAGGGCACAGCAGTGCCCAACCCCATTATCATGAACTTCCCAATGACCCTGGGGAGGGAGAAATGTAAGACTGGAGGAGGTATGATATAATGTAGAACCTGCAGAAGACAAAATTACTATATAATCTGTGAAAAATGTCATTATTTTATATATTGCCCTCATACTCAATATGTTTCATGATGAAAGAAACCCAGTCTGAGTTTCACTAACATAGAAAGAAATAACAACAAAAAATGATCTAATACAATGACCAATCACTATGACATTTGATTAGGGCTCCAATAACCTTCCACTATTTCGCTCTCCTGGTGAAAAAGGATTGATCTGAAGCAAAAATAAGCAGAACCTGTGGCTCACACTTGTAATCCCAGCACTTAGAGAGGCTGAGACAGGAGAATTGCGAGTTCAAAGCCAGCCTCAGTAATGGCGAGGTGCTAAGCAACTCAGTGAGACCCTGTCTCTACATAAAACACAAAATAGGGCTGGGGATGTGGCTCAGTGGTCGAGTGCCCCTGAGTTCAATCCCTGGTACAAAAAACAAAACAAATAGAAGCTGGAGGAATATAGACATTCTTTGTAAAACACGTTTTTACAACTGCCTTATTTTAAAGCTGCTCCTGGAATCAGGTGATATCCCTGGGTTTTTGTTTGTCAACGTTCAAAATTTATTTTTAAAAATGTTCTTTCATCAATGGGAGGCAGTAGAGTTTTAGCTAACAATGCTGGTTCTGCAGTCTGCTGGGGTTTGCTTTCTTGACTGTCTTATTAGTTCTATGACTTCATAAAAGTTTCTTAACTTCTCTGTACCTCAGTTTTCTCATCTGTAAAATAAGGATATCATTGTCCTCATAGAGTTCTTGTGTGGTGAAATACATAAAATAGCACCTGGCACATGATGTTTTTCATATGTCTTAATTCACTGTTACTAATCATGTTTCATGTACTTTGGATTCATTTGCTCACTTCCTTATTAAAACAACAACAACAATCTTCTCTGAGGCATTGTTATTGTCATTCTACTGAAGAGAAAACTTACTCCAGGTGCCACAGCTAGAAAGTAGAGCCCAATGAGGAATTCAGGTCAGTATGTCCCTGTAGCAGGTCTGAATCCCCAGAAAGCAGATCCCAAGACAGAGCTAGCTCTGTGTGCAGGTATTTTACAGGGGCGAGTTCAGGAGTGACATGAGTGGGCTGGGGAGAAGCCAACATAGGATGCGGTAGATGTGGCTGCAATAAAGTCCCCTCCACTCTGCAAGGGCTGTGCCGCTGGCGCAAACTATAAACTTGGACCCACTGGGGCAAAGAGCTGGGTATTAGCCATCTCTTCTACTGAGTATCCAGGTGTCACGTGTAGGCTGCCCAAGAGGGTATATTGCTTTAGGTAAAGCAGCTCCCTATAACCAAGTGTGAGAGGGTCTCAGCTGAGAACTGGCAGTAGCCACACTCCCTGGTGGGGGCATAAGCACTTCAGTCTCCAGGGGGAATCTGGACAAGGTATAGCAGAGCCCCACCTCCCTGAAGCTTAGTGGGAGGGTGCTTCAAGACATCTTGTGGACCATAGGAGTGGCGAGCACTGTTTTGTTCAAAATCTCTCAGACTCCTCTGTGGCCAGGAATCCAGGAATCATGTGCGCAGAACACTGTTTCTGGATACTCCCAAATGGTACTTGGTGACTTGAAACTAGCACAGCAGCTGCTAACCAACACCCCAAAAAAACAAGTCACCCACAGGCCCTGGTTGCCACAGTTTATGTGCTCTTCATAGCCGGTCATAGGACTGATCACTTATGAAACGCACGAAGGGCCCACATTTTAAAAATCTAATTTCTCTAGCAAATATTCTTTATGATGTCCGTCATGATCCACAAGCTAAAATCAGAATGTTAAAACTGGAAAGAGACGGAGAGATCCAGCCCCTTCATTTGGGCTGGGTGGAGGGGAGCGATTTAGTCCAGGTCACACAGCAAATTAATAGTTACGCCACGGGATCGGGACCATCACCATGAAAATTGATATCTCAAATAGAGGTTAGCTATTTGCCAACTGCAAGGAAATTATAAAAACAAATTCTTGGCTGAAAACTTGAAAGAATAGATTTGGAATGTTATCTTAATGCACATTACAGTCTTGGAGTTTCTTGTCATATCCAAGATAAAGTACTGTGTTTATATTCGATTCATTTCCATGCAACATGGCTTCTAAAATTAAATGCCAAGAATTCTCACTGACGTGTGGTTCTTGTTTCTTTTCTAAAAATACAATAGTTATGATTAAAATGCTCTTCTACTCCTCATATTCTAGTTTCCCGCCATAAAATTGATACAATTACATAAATACTGTGTGATGTGAGAAATCTTTAAAGAACATATTTCAGACTTGAGAGTAAATCTTATCTTTGAAATATTTTCAGAAAACATGTCATATGGAGCTGCAGGGTTTAAAACAGTACCACCAATTTTTATGCTAACTTATTATCTAAAGTGCAGTTCTCTGGCACATGCATATATCCCAAACCATGAAGATTAGTGCTCAAGCTTTTAATTTTTCATTATCTCCTTAGTACATTACCTGGCTGGACTTAGACATTTAAAAATCCCATATGATCTTTCAGCTCTTCAGAGAAGTTAACCCGTAAATTCCTAGAAGAAAATCTACTGGACAATCTGACTGTTAAGAATAGTGGGAGCTTAATATTAGAGTTCAGAACACATACTGCCTGGGTCAGAGCCCAGCTTCACCAGCTATGTGAAGGTTATTGGGCAAGTTATTGAACCTCTAAGTGGGAATGGGTGTTAGCACTTGGCTTTTGTGATTATTGTAAGGATTAAATGAGGGAATGCATGCAAAATGCTTGGAACAGTGCATTAGTGCTTTTTATAATATAAAGGACTGAGCTTTTACAAAGTTAAAGGTGGACATTTTAAAACTAAATGCACCTATGTGATTATGTTAAATTTTTTATTCTTTCAATGGTACTCTGGAAAACAGAATCATAAACCTAGACAGAACATAAGTTTGGATCCTAAAGATTCTTTCCACAACCTGATACACATAAAGAATGAGATAGTTGGGGCTGGAGTTGTAGCTCAGCGGTAGAGCACTCACCTAGCATGGGTGAGGCACTGGGTTCGATCCTCAGCACCACATAAAAATAAATAAATAAAAATAAACGTATTGCGTCTGCCTGCAACTAAAAAAAAAAATATATATATATATATACTATCTTGTATAAAAAAATATATATATATATAAAAATATATATATATTTATATATATATTATATATAAAATATATATATATATACTATCTTGTTCTTTATATATATATATAAAGAACAAGATAGTAAATTCCCAAGATAGTAAATTCTTTATATATATATATAAAGAACAAGATAGTAAATTCCCAATTTTTAACTAGAAGAAATTTGGTTCTAGGAATCAAAGAACAATGTTCTGATGGTGAGCTCTATAAAATCATTCTTAACTGGAAGATCTGGAAAAGAGTGCCCACAAGGTAGGAATTAATATTTGTGAAATGACTGAATGATTGAATACAAGAGGCAAAGTCCTTTAACTTATACAATGTTAGAGTTGCAAAGTTATGCTTATAACATTGCAAATAAGGAACCTGGGGTTAAATGGCTTAAAATATAAATATTTCTAAAATACATTCTTAGAAACTCCAGTCTCTTAAGATGGCCATGGAGACATAGGTAGAAGGAGTTGTTCTGTAGTCAAATAATTTTGGGAAATAGAGTTAAACAAATGAAACATTGGAACTCCACAAAGGAAATAGCACTGTATACAAGCTCTGAACAGAGTTTGACCATGAAATTCCTTTTGGAAGCAGCATCTTTTGGGTTGCTGGTCTATAAGACACAGGAAAGAAGACTGAGCAGCTGGCTATAACAAATACTTACTAAACACCCACTTCATGCAAATATTGTGATTAAAAAATGTGCAAGAATTTCAGATGAGTTAGCAAAGTATCTGGGGCCTTTAATGAGCAGTGGTGGAGGCAGAGGGTGTAAATAACAGACACATAGAATGAATTAATTTGTGAATAAATTTGGTAAGTGCTGGTAAGAGAGGCCTTAATAAAATCTTACTGGGGTTCCAAAGAGGAGAATCTAATCAGAGTTCCTTGGAGAAATAGCACTTGAGATGAATCTTAAAGAATGGCTGTGAGTTTCTTTGGATCTTCTAGTATTTATCTTTAAGTGTCTTCATTTCACTTTCATTCATGAAATATAGCTTTCCCAGATATGCAATCAACAGTCATTTCCCTTCCACATTTTTAATATTCCCTTCCACTGTCTCATAGCATCCATCATTGCTCTTGAGAAGTCTGTCAATAATCTCATTGTCAGTCTTTTGTAGATGATCTTATTTTCTCATTGGGCTGCTTTGAAGGTGTCTCACTATCTTTGCTTTTCTCCAATTTCTTTATAACATCTCTAAGACATAAATTTCCTTTTTTAAAATTCTACTAGTGATATGCTGTATTTCTAAATCTGTGAACTTAGGTCTATCATAAGTTCAGAAAAACTCTCGACTATGATTTCTTCAAATATTATGTCTCCCACATTCTATCATCTCTTCACAAAACTCAAATTAAATATCTATTAGATAACTTCTCCCTCTACATTCCATATCTCTGACACTTTTTAGTTTGTTTTCATAATTTCCATTTCCCACATTTTTCCTATACCACATTCCAGCTATTTCTTCTAATATTTTGCCATTCTCTGTTAGGAAGGCAGAAAAGTATAGTAATGAAGAATGCAGACTCTAGAACCAAACTCTGCCAGATTCACAATTTATCTCTATCATTTAAGATAATTTGATGGGGGACAAATACTTAATCTGTCTGTGCCTCAGTCTTTCCATTTATAAAATGGGACAACAGTAGTACTCGTTTCATAGAGTTGTTATGAGAATTAAATAAATTAAAATTGGAAATATCTTCACAATGGTGCCTAGCACATAATAATTGCTCATACAGTTTTTTTTGTAAATAAAACAATTCTATATCTGAGAATTACAATATCCAAGCTCCCTAGAGTCTAAACTGGATGCTAGTTCTTTCTCTCTACTCTTGGAGTCCAAAGTGGATGTTAGTCCCCAATCCTCACCCCCCAAACCCCTGATTTACCTTCTATGTACTTGGTGATCTTTGACTCAAACTTGGTGGATCTTAATGGCTTATTTACTGTGGGGATGTGTATCTTTCTGTTGGGAGACAAGGGGAATATGCCAACGTGGGACCTTTTAGCCCTTTTAGAGTAGAACACAAAACTACTCTGAAAGTCTTGTCCTGCCACAATGAAAGAAAACCCATTATTACAGATTCATCCTTTCATGTCCTGAGGCTTTTAATCTCGTGTCCCCAGTTACAGGTACCCCCCAAAATAATCTTTCAGACATGATCAGAAAATACTTCACCTTGCATGGGCTTAGGGAATTTCATCACTCACTGTGGAGGTGGTACCCCAAGCAGGAGGGAGGCTGGGATGTGGTGGGGGTTAAGGGTTATTCAAGAGATCAGGAAACAGGAACAGACTGGTATCAGAAAGTGTTCTGGTACCAGACAAAAATCACCGGGGTCTTTGAGGGTCTCTTGAGTCCCAGCCATGATACATCAGTACACACCAAGATCTTTAAATATGTATAGTGATAATTTGGAATAAAAATATCAGCATGAATGTGTTAGCCATGTTACTTAGCATGACAGTTACGATGTTCATGTGGCAGATTGGTTGACTGAAATTTTACATTTGTTCCCTTTCCCTTTATTTCAAACAGACATCCAAACTTTGCCTGGAAAATTTAGGTGAGGCAAAAAGTTGGATGCAGGCTAACCTGGTAAGTTTTGCCCCTTGATACTTAATGCCACTGAACACTTATGAATGATCCAGATGGAGACTGGGTACAGAGGCACATGTCTGTAATCCCCAGTGACTCAAAAGGCTGAAATAGGAGAATCACAAGTTCAAGGCCAGCCTGGACAATTTAGTGAGACCCTGTCTGAAAATAAAAAATAAAAAGGGCTGGGTATGTAGTTCAGTGGTAGAGTGCTTGCCTAGCAGGCATGAGGTCCTATGTTCAATCCCCAGTATGGGAGGAAAGAGAGAGAGAGAAAGAAAGAGACAGAGAGAGAGAGAGAAGAAAGGGAAGAGAAAAATTCATATGATAAATTTTTGTGATGTGTATTTTACCAAAATTAAAAATCATTTTATTCTGAGTATGCTAATATGTGTGTGTTGTAATAAGAATTGAACATATAATTTATATTATTATTATTATTATTTTAGTTTTGTACCTTGAGGTACCATGAAGGGTGTTGTGGAGAGGGAGGTCTGAGGAGGATGCCTTTGAGAGATAATAAGTAGGAGAAGAGATGTCCTGTCAGGGAAAGAGGGCAGAGTATTCTAGATGAAATTTGTCCCAGCTTTTGGCAGTGCTTGGGTGGCAGTGTCTATCAGGGTGGGCTGCACATGCTCCCAGGGAATCCTGATATCAGTCTCACCACAGAGTCCCACCTGAGGTCCCTGATCAACCTGGAACAGAAGGCAGGCATTTGCTTCTTCCTATACATCACTACTAATCAGCTCTAGGAGCAGGGCCTGCCATGTGGTAAGTTCAATAAATATTTGTTAAATAAATGAATGACGATGATACAACAGGGCCCTGCATAAAGCCTCTGGATGTCAGCTTATGAGTTGGAGAAAAACACAAACCTGTGGGAATGAGGACTTGGAGTCAGACTTAAGTTGATTTATGGAATATAATGTGTTCTTTTAAACTGATGGTTTCCCTACATCCCTTATACGTTTTGTTTTGTTTTGTTGTGTCAGGGATTGAATGCAAGGGGTGCTAACCACTGAACAACATCCCCAGACCTTATTTTTTGTTTTTTTTATTTTGAGACACATTCTTACTCAGTTGCTTAGAGCCTCACTAAGTTGCTGAAGCTGGCTTCAAACCTGTCATCCTCCTGCCTCAGCCTCCGAAGCCACTGGGATTACAGGTGTGCACCACCATGCCCATCTCTATAATATGTTTTATAATTTAGTCTTAAAAACAAATAGTAGACATTACTTATTTACCAGTGGATAAAGTGTTTTCAACACTACCTCATTCTGAGTGGAGGTACAAGGTACAAGAGCGTGTTCCCCTTGAGAGCTCTCTGGATTTGTGGCAGCCAAGTATCCAGAGATGCTTGAAGAATCAAATGCCCTCCCCAGGGATTGCCTTAGGTATAAGTCACATCTGGGGTGAGCCCAATAGAGTCCTACCCTTGCCTTAGATGAACTTTGAGCCATGAGGTGGTGGAGAGGTCTAGAGGGCCAACACAGGAGACTTGGAGTCTCTTCTACAGAACACGGGACTGAATGCAGCATTGTATAAGACCAGTTTGGGATTCAGCCTATGTATGTGCCTTGGCCATCCTCAGTGTCTCCAGATTGTGCTATTTCTGATTGGTCAGGCATTTTTCAAGTACAGTGGTTAAATGTTGTGAATATTAGCCCTACTCTCAGGTCGCTTTTGAGTGAGGACAAGTCTTCGCAGGTCTTCAGAAAACAGAGGAAATCTGGCTTTTCAGAAACAGAATCACAGGAATTCATCCAAAGCACTGATCTCTCTTGATTATAAATATTCTCCAGATGACTCCAGGAGTAATGGCTGTGTGCAAAATAAAACTGACCTCTTATCTCTGGCTCTGGGCTCCCATTTTCCATTTTCTAGGTTCCTTTGAACATTTTATACCTTGGCTGTACAGTAATATTTTCCTTGGCTTCAAGAATCATGTGGCTACCTTTCTTATCTGTGGGAAAATAAGAATAGGAAGCTTGTGCCTGGAAGAGCTGAGGTTCTGTTGTGATGCCTCACTGTCCCTCCTTGGAAGAAAACCAAACCCAAGGAAAGATGCTGAATTAAGCACAACTAGACAGCCAAGGAGGGGCAGGAGTTCTTTCATCTCTCTATACTTTTCCAATTGTTTCCTCTGGTTGGAATGTCCTCTCTACACCCTTTCCCCAGGTGAGCATCTATCCACCATTCAGTATCCCAACCAATGGTTATATTGCTTCTTATACATGTATACTAAATGAAAGAGTCATTTTGTAACATGCATATTATTTACAAATCTATTTCCCAGCTAGAACTCTTTAAGGGCAGGAAATGTGCCCTCTGTGTGTCCCATTAGCCAGCACAATACTTGGCAGAGGGGTCAGTCATGCTGGAAATGTCTATCATGTCCTACCTAACATAAGTTCCACCCCTCAGGGAACAGCTAAGTGAACTAGAGATGCACATGCAACCTTCATTTGGATAAGTCAGATTTCCAAACAATTTTGAGCTGAGTCATAGGGACTAAGTCAGAAAGTATGGCCACTGGAAGATCACATAGAAAAATTGACCTTGAAATAGAATGTGGTTGCAGGAGTTTTATTTGGGAGGTGGTCCCAGGAACCATGAGGATGAGGAAAATGAGGCAGAGAAAGGAGAAAATTGAATAAAAGATGCATTATGAGCAGGTTACTACCACGGGAAATTGTCACTGCAGCCCTCTTGAGACTCTTGGAGGAACCATGTGAGATACACCTCAGAATGGTCCCACTAAGAATAAGAAAGACTGGAGCATTCATGCAATGATTCCCAACCTGCACTAATGTGGCTGCCCTTGCCTGTGGCCCATCAAGCTCCCTCAGCACAGGAGAAAATTGGTAGAGAAGCAGAGATGAGGATGCTTTGGGCGGGGAGCTGCCAACTTGAGATCAAATGTCTAACACTGTTGCACACGAATTCCAAGTTGAGCCAGAGAATCTGAGCAGGACATCGACAAGACTGATGGAATAACCCAATGCCAAACGAAAACCCAAATTATCGGGGACAGGCCAAGGGCCTTGCAAAGGAGGATGATCTATAGAGAAGAAAATGTAGCAGAGAATCAAGGAGGATAAACCACAGACACAGAGAGAGCAGAGGCCTGGACATGATGTCACCGTATTTAGCAGCAATCTGAAGGAGCCTACCTGGCATAGTCACCATAGAGGATGACCCAGGACTTGTACACTGCAATGACTCTTCCATTCTCTGGCCATAATTTCTTCCAGTTCCTGTTCACACAATTATTGGTCAATCCTTCTAAACTACTCTGACCTCTCTGAAGCTTACAGGCTGTCAAAGGACTGTCCCCTATCACTATTTGTCTTCAGAGCTCGACCCTCTGCTTCTTCATCCAGTGCCTTAGGGGACCTAGAACCTCTGGAACGCCTGTACTCTAATGTCCAACATTACACTCTTTTTTTTATTTCTTTCTCTTTTTTTTTTGGTACTGGGGATTGAACTCAGGGGCACTCGACTCCTGAGCCACATCCCCAGCCCTATTTTGTGTTTTATGTAGAGACAGGGTCTCACTGAGGTGCTTGCTTAGTGCCTCGCCATTGCTGAGGCTGGCTTTGAACTTGTGATTCTCCTGTCTCAGCCTCCCTAAGTGCCGGGATTACAGGCTTCAGCCACTGCACCCGGCTTGTTTTATTTCTTTGCAATAGTTCTATTATTGTCACTCAAAGCCTTTTAGTCAGCTAGTCTAGGTCAAAATTGCTTGCCAGAACACAGATTGATGGCAGAAAAGGAGGGCAGAGAAGAATAAACAAGTGCATCCCAGGACACAGTCAACTCAGGCAGTGTAGTGAAGAGTTCAGCTTACTGGTTGGGAGCACCCGCAGTACTGTACACCAGTGCTCACTGGGTGAGAACAGTCAGTATGGTTTCTCTGCTTTAGTATTTTTGTGAGTCCATTCTGCTTAACCATAAGAAAACACTCAAGCCAGGCTGATTTTATAAAGTAAAGAGGTTTATTTAACTCACAGTTCTGAAGAATCAGAGCATGATGCCAGCATCAGCTTGGCTCTATTGAGGACCTCATGGTGGATGGCAGGAGCACTTTCAAGAGGGTGAGATCACATTACCAAAACAGGAAGCTAGAAAAGTTGGAGTTCCACAGTCCCTTCTGAAGGCATACCTCCAAATGACCTAAGGACCTCCCACTAGGCCCCACCCCTTAAAGATCCCACCACCACAACACTGCCACACTGAGGAACAAGCTTCCACACATAAATCTTGGGGGTCAATCATATTCAAACCATGGCAAACTTTCATTGCCTGAGAGCGCCAAATCCTGAAGCAGAAGAAACTGTGCATCCACCCAGAAGATTTTCATTTTGAAAAAATATCTGAAACACAGATAGTGCTATAATGACTTGGTATCCAGGAGGTTAATATTGAAAATTAAAAGTATTTCCTTAAAAAGTTTACTTAAATTAGCTTGAGGGGGTTTTTGTTCCTGTGCTAACAGATAAGCCTATGCAAATAGTATGTCACCTGTATGAATCAGGGCTCTGCTAGAAAACAGATCAACCAGAGGAGAGAGAGATATTTTTTTCTTAAAAGAATTTAATCACATCAAATCTGAAGTTTGGTTTGTGTTTATTATTGAATGAGTGAACAAGTAAAAAACAATGCTGATTTTCCCCTTAGATTTAGGACTAGGCTTCATTCAAATTGGGCTCAAATAGGATTATGTGACCTCAACCAGGCAGGCTGAGCAAAATCCCATATACATTGACATGCATGCACAAGAATGCTTCTACTAGCTTTATTAGCAACATCCCCATTCTTGAAATTACCTGAATGTCCATTAGCAGTACATGAGCAAATCAAAAAATATCATACTGAAATGAATGTGAGTGGTGGTTACAGACAAAGTGGATGATTCTCACAAAGTGGAGCAAGAGGAGCCAGACAAAAGAACAGTGCATTAGTACCATTTATAAAAAGTACAAAAACAGGTCATATTAAGCCATCTTCTATCTAGATGCATGGTTAAGTGCTAAATAATTGTTTTTTTAGAGCAAGGAATTGATGTCTTTAAGAGTCGTGATACCTGTAATCCCAGCACTTAGGGAGGCTGAGACAGGAGAATGTCAAGTTCAAAGCCAAGCCTCAGCAACTGCGAGGCACTAAGCAACTCAGTGAGACCCTGTCTCTACATAAAAAACACAAAGTAGGACTGGGGACGTGGCTCATTGGTCGAGTGCCCCTGAATTCAATCTCCAGTACCAAAAAAAAAAGAGTCATAATAATGGTTCCGCACATTATACCTTGTGGATGTGAGAGGTGGGTACTGGGAATTGAACCCAGGACCTCACACTTGCTAGGCAAGTTCTCTACCAGCTATGCACTCCCCCTGCCCACTGCCATTCTATCTTTATTTTGAGACAGCATCTTGCTAAATTGCCCAGGTTGGCCTTGAACTTGCAATCCTCCTGTCTCAATCTCTCAAGTAGCTGGAATTACAGGTGTGAGCCACAATGCCAGGTTCCAACATTATACTTCCTGACATGGTTGTTAACTTTATCACAACCTATTAAACTACATTTTTTCTGTATGAGTGTTTTATTTCAAAATCAAAAAGTTTAACATTCCCCCCAAGGTCTCCTGCCAATTCCTGAAAAAAACAAAACAAGGGAATCCACAAACTACTGACCTGATCCCCTATCAGCCTCTAACCAAAGAGACCAGTGCGGTCATCCTCTGGCCTTCCTCCCTACCAGCATCCACTTAGGGACCCTTTTCTGTTTTGCCTCCAGAACAAATGTCTCCAATTTTAGTGCCTGATTAGATTTACAATATAACCAATTTAACAGTTGAAAGTCCTAAAATTCATCCTCAGCAGAACTTGCAAAGCAGCTGCAAAAATGATGAATGTCACTCCTGGGATCAAAAGCCTAGAAGTTTTTCGGGGAAATGTTCAGTAGCATGCTCACGCATAGCCTATTCTGAGCGGAAGCCCTGTTAGGGGTTAGTGTCCGTCTGTCTCGTTATTCACTGGAAGTGCCTGGGATAACTGGACTTCAGAAGACTCCGCATTCTCATTCAGAATTCTCTTGGACCAAGGGTAGGTTCTTATGACCTATCTCCCAGGATCCTCGGCTTCAGATTCAGCCCTCAGCCCTTGGGGAGTTAAGAGACAGCAGTGATTTTCAGGGCAGGTGCTGGAGGTTTACTTTTTGCCTCTGTTCATAGCTTTTAGTGCTTGGAAATGTGCAGTTAAATATGCTTCCCTCCCTCTGGAAAACAGATTCCACACCCTCCGGGTGCCTGGGGAATAACAAATTTCATATGGAAACCTGAAAACCCAAAGAGAAGTATGCAATGCTACAGACACCTCGTGTTGGACTAGCTGTCACAGACTCTCGTTTGGGTCAGGCTGTTTAAACTTCTTTGGAACAAGCATTTATCTATGGCAGGGTCATTTTATAGATCCATTAAATCTACATTTTCTCTTGGGCTCCTTTCCCCAGCTCCCCTCAACCCTCCTCTTGTCACACACTCTAAAAATCCCCTTAAGCCCCAGGAATAAATCTGTATAAACTGCCAAGTGTTCAATCAGGCTTTTACTATATCTCTTTGCAATTAGAATAAATTTACTGCTTGGAGAGATGAGGGGAAATATGCGAGGTACTCCTTGGGTAAATATACTGCAGTGAGAAAAGTAGAGGCTCTGTAAAAATTATCTCTGTGAATTCAACAAGAATCGAGGTCACGGGAACCGCTACATACCAGGGAACGTTAATTAATGGGCCTGTAGCTGGTGGTACCACTTGGCTGCTCTGCTCCAGCTGCCTGCTCTATATTTCTCTCGTTTGTAGGACTATTCTTGGACCAAATCCCATCTCTTTTTTTCCTCCAAGTACAAAAAGTACATAAGTCTATCCTGGAAGGATGCCAACCTTTCAGAGAACTAAAGAAAGTGTTGTTTCTTTGCTATTTTTATCTCCTTTTTGAAAGAAAGGACACTCTGTCACCTCTGGAGCGGGATTACTTGTAATCAGCATTGGAGCTGTGGTCTGAGGTCACTGTTCTGGCACTGTATGCACCGGGAGATGTCCTGAAGATGAAGAGCAGAGAGGGACACTTGTAACTTCTCACACCAATACAGAAGACACCGAAAAGACACTCTGATCTTCCTTGACTACACAGTTTGCATCCTAGGCCAGGCTGAATGCAGTCATTGCCTTCAAGCTGCTCAGGGAGGAGGAAGGGGGAAAAGAAGCATCTGATGGAGGAGACAAAGAATTTCCAGGGTCAGTATAGCGTTTACCATTGAAATCTGCTGGGAAACATTAAATGAGACCATGCATGTAAACCATTTAGCTGGGACACAGGAGTTATTGTTAATTATAATGCAATTCTACAATTGAAGTACAACCTACGAGTTTGACGTGGGCTCTCTCCCCTCACTGCCTCAGGATTGCATTTCAATTCTGCATCGTTCTGGTTAAGCAGAGATTTCAGTCAGAAAGATCTGGGTTTGAATCCAACTAGGACACCAGGTGGCTCAATGAGCCAGTCTCCACCTCAACCTTCTCATCTGTAAAATAGGGCTAATAATAAAGGGTTATGTGCCTCCAGGCTATTGGGAAGATTTAGAAACACTTCAAGTAGACTCTTCCAGCACAGTGCTGGAAGCATTGTAACAGTTTCCATAAATATTCATTGTGATCATTGGGGCAGTGAGTTCACACCAAGCATGTCCATAGGTAATGAGAAGAATGGGGGAAGAGTTTGCTTCCCCCATTTCATCTGAGCAGATGAAAGCAGCTTCACAAGATTTGTTTTCTGAAGCAGTGAAAATGGTCTCACTTGCTCCTATTGCAACTGGCCTTGTTTTGCTTCTTACTTGGAAACTTTCTTTCTTTGGTGTTGCATAGTGGAAGGACTGGGCGTTCTTCCACACAGCGTCAGACATGCGAATCTCGCCCAGAAATAACAGGGAAAATGCCTGACTCTGCTTCTTTAAGGAATTCTCCAGGTAGTTATTAGCCTTGAACTCCAGGCTCAGAGCCCCAGGGATGGCTGCCTGCCCCCCAGCCCCCAAGATAGGAGGGCCATCATCCACTTGGGCCTTTGTGAAGGAGACCCAGCTTTACTGAGCTCTTTAAGAAAGGAAGAATGTTCAAAAAAACATTTTTTTTTGAAATGTTCTCCATTACGACTTCCAAACTGTAAAATGATATTTGGGACTTTTCAAAGACTTGAGACTTTTTCTGAAATTAAGGAATATGGATTTAAAGGAAGCCTTGGGGGATTAGATTTTTCTTCCTCTTTGAAGCATTTCAAACAACTTTCATCTGCTTTCAGAGTGCTAGTCAATTTGGCATGGCATTCTGGTAAGGCATTGTTGCCTTCTCCACGGAACTGATACTTTTGTGCCTCATTTTAAGCCCATTTGCAGAAATATTTAGGATACAGAAAAAAAAAAATAAGGTTGATTGCACAGAACAAGACCATTCAGAGTGAAGGGATGTCTTCTAAAAGACTGCAAAGACATTTTAACATTTTTGTTTCGAGCATAAGAAAATTAAACAAGCACAAATCTGGTTGTATAGCCAGCTGCCACATGAGTATTAATTCTTTTTTTAAAATTTATTTATTCTACTTAGGTGTACATGATAGCAAAACGCATTCTGATTCATTGTACACAGATGGAGCACAACTTGAGTATTAATTCTTAATTTCCTGGTTATTGGTCTTCCTATTGAACATTTATGCACTAAAAAATTTTGTACTCTCATGTAATAGCACTGCTCTTAGAGACAGATACTATAATACTTATTGTACTGACAGGGAAATGGGCTCAGGAAATTTTTAAAAGATTTCTTTTAAAAAAAAAAGTAATATGGTAAGAGCTTGAACTTGGGACACCAAATTTTGGTACTCAAAGCCTTATCCACACTACCTCATCACATTTAACCTGTTGGGTGACCTGGGCTTGCCTGATCAACCTTTGGTGCTTCAGTTTCCCAGTCTATGAGATTAGAATGATATCTTTCTGACTTCCTTTCAGTATTTATTTATTTATTAGTAAATAAATTTTCCATGGCCAAGTCTCATGTGACTGAGATTTCCAGAAACATGTATGATGACCTTGCATGAAACACTCTTTGCAGAACCAAGGATATGGTGCTAACACCCCATCAGAGGCAAGAGATGCTTTTTGTTTATTTATTTATTTTTAGTACTGGGGATTGAACCCAGGGGTGTTCTACCATTGAGTTACATCCCCAGCTTTTTATTTTATTTTATTTTTTTATTTTGAGACAGGGTCTTACTAAGTTGCTGAGGTTGGTCTCAAACTTGTGATCCTCCTGCCTCAGCCCCCCAAGTTGCTGGGATTACAGCTGTGGGGACCACTGGGCCCGATGGTTGTAGATGCATTTAAATCACAGTTTGTGAAAGACAAGCACACAATGGCTCTGAAGCTGACAGGTGGCCTGGAGGTTATAAGTAATTGGAAACAGTTCATTATCCCCACGGGCTGGGAAACCTGAATAACTGATAGGAAAGAAGGGGCACCAGCTTATCATTCTGGGACCTTGATACTCTCAAACTGTAAAACTTCATTGATAAGCTTATCAATAAAACTAATGAAAAGTCAATATCTGTGCAATTCTAGACTTATAGTCTTGAAATGTCTAGGAAAATAATTATACATCTCTTCTGTCTATTCATTCCTTCATTTAAAAAGGAGTATCTATTAGGTCAAAACAGTCAATAGCATAGAGTTAGAGTACCTTGCCTTATATCTGCCCCTTCCTCAATGTACTTGATAGATTCCCCATTGTTAGTTTCTCCTAAGACTTCTTCCACTCAGATACAATATACTTCTTATGTATGTATATATAGGTATATAAATACATCTCTTCAGATACATATGTTATACAGATTCACATGTGCATTTTTAAAATGAGATCATACAATATATGTTGTTCTGCAACTTGTTTGTTGGTTCAACTTGACAACATGCCATAGATGCGTGCTCATTCAGATCTCATTCTTAAAGGCTGGAGGGAATTCTGTTGTCTGGATATACCATAATTTATTTAACTAACTCCTTACAGATGTAGATACAGATTACGTTTCTGTTATTTAATTATTAAAAATAATGCTTCAGTGGATAATAATGATGATTTATTAATGTGGAAGAAAACAATCTAGGGATAAATGGACTAGAACAAATTTAGGGAAAACGGTCTACACAACAGAACCCCGACTGCTGAGTGCCACAAGGGGCATCGGAGACAAGCTGATCTTGCTTTAAGCTCCTCACAATGCCAGACTGACAACTAGCACCCAGGAAAGTACCCAAAAAGAAGAACCAGGTAAAGAAAACAAACCCAGCAGGAGTTTTGAGAGTTTGGCTTATCTTAAAAAGAGATAAGTGAGGATCATCATCCAATGTACTGAGACCATATGACGTGTAACGTTAAAACTCAGACTGGTGACACCATAAGAAGGAACATGACAGCAAGGTGAGAACATATTTGAGAGTTGAGTCTCAGTGTCTATCCCCAGAGGACAGAGACTGTTTCTTGTTCCACATTGTCACTTCTATACCTGGCATAATTCCTAACAAAGAAAAAGGGTGTAATAAGTACTTGGAAAAAAGGCAGAATCCTACTTTTAAGAGTACAAGAGGACCCCTAAGACTGTGACCAAGGGTCAGCAGAACCAACCGAATGTAGAAAAATCTGAATTTGTACCTTTAAAAATAAGTGACAAATTGTAAAATACTAAACTTAGGTTTAAAAGCAGTAGGTTTAAATTTTTTTTCACCAAAGCCTCTGTCTTTTGCTTTTTTGAGCATGTTTTTCTAGGTACTCTGCAGTGTTATATTTCATTGTCTATTCAAAAAATGTAATAATTTAAGCAATAACTGGCTATTTAATTCTAAAAAAAATTTTTAAGTTATCTCACGTTTCTTGAACCTAGAAGTGAGTGGCTGTGTGTCTGGCTGCCAGTTGAATCAGTTGGTTGGTTTCTGCCTCTGGTCTCAGCATTCATGCTCTTAAATGAAATAACAAAAACCAAGTGGCTGTGGCATGTCTTTTAGCTGACAGAATTCAGGGCATAATCATAATTCATAAGACTCTGCCATGTCCTATCAACAGGGAAACTAATGTTCAGTCAACCAAAGGCTCAGATAAGTAGAATTGTGGTTGTGTCCATTTTTCTAAAAAATATAGTTTTAGTTGATGTATCTTTAACTAACTAATTAATTAATTAATTAATTAATTAATATGTGGCACTGAGGATTGAACCCAGTGCCTCATGCATGCTAGGCAAGCTGTCTACCACAGAGCGACAACCCTAGTCTGGTTGTGTCCATTTCTTAAGATATTTGTATAGAACAAGATAAGGGAAGCCAAGCAAGTGGATATGAGAGATTCATGTATGTGCACATATGAATATACACAGTGAATTTCACCTGTACATATATCCACAATGCACTAACGTAAAAAACTATAACTCAATAGAAGACAGATCAGTACAGGGAAGGGAACAGGGGAGGGAGGAAGGGAGGAAAAAGGGAAGTGCTGGGGACTGAATTGGCACAAGTTATATTCCATGCTTGCATAATTATGTCAAAATGAACCCTATATTATGTATAATGAACTGAAAAAAACCCAGCAAAATAATTTTTTAAAAAAGAGGGAGAGAAGAGCCAGTTTAGTTGCCCTTTAATTTCTATGTCAGGGCCAGCAAATTACCAAAAACAGTGCCAAAGGGAAGATGGCTAACCCTTGTTCTCCATCGTTTGAATCTTCCGGAGTGATAATCCATACTCATTATGATGACCTTGAGGCACTGTGGGAAGAAAGATCAAATCAAATTTAGTAGTTTTTCTAGTATACTGTTTAAATGTTCCAAGCATGAATTATTACATTGTTCCAATAATGAGCGAAGCACTAGATAATTCAGAAAGACCATTCCCTGATCACCTGATCATTCTGAATCAGCAGGATGGTTTGAGCTTTTTTTTTTTTTTATCAAGTCCAGACCCAAAACCCATCCTGAATTCCCTCCCCTATCCCAGCAGAGCTGTAGCTCATGAGAACACATGCTTCAGAGTGTTCTGAATTAATCTACGGATAGAATTATCTGCAGGGAGGAGTCCTGCTGTCCTGCTAATAGGAATGATTTGTTTGGGAAGACTTTTCAAACATCATCTTTTGTCTCAGATGGTAGAGAACTAGCCTGAAGTCAGGGAGCTTGGGTTGCAGGTCTTTACTGTGACTGCTGCGTGGCTCTGAGCTTCATTTTCTCCATTGCAAACTCGAAGTTCAAGTGGACGACTTATAGCATGGAGAACAGTGGCCCTTACTAGTGTATGCAATAAAGGATGATAAAACCAACTCAAGACTCCATAATCCTGGGGCTGGAGTTGTGGCTCAGTGGTACAGCACTTGCCTGGCATGTGTGAGGCATTGGGTTCGATTCTCGGCACCACATATGAATAAATTAATAAAATAAAGGTCCATCAACATCTAAAAATATTTTTTAAAAGACTCTATAATCTTAAAGATGTATGATTGTTCATATAGATTTTTAAAAATTCCCAAGGACTCTAGGAGCATATCACTTAGACATCAGTCCTAGGTGTGGACATTTTTGCCTCCAAGTCAGGCATCCCTTGTCCTTGAGGATTCTGGTATAAGAGCCTTTCCTTCTTAAACCAGATGAGCTGTAAACTCTGCTCTTCCTGAAGGCCTCCAGAACCTGGGATTTCTATCAGGGATTCAGAGCTATAAGCCTAGGCTGGTGGTCCTATCAGCAGTACCATTCTTACTGCTCTCTCCAACAAGTCCTTTGTTTCTAGCCCTCCTGAGCACTGTGAGGCCCACCCAGAGCAGCTAAGCTTGGCCAGTCTTTCCTGAACTCCATCTCAAAAGGCAACTTCAGGGCATATGGAAGGGAAGCCCTTCACAGGGCTGTTGATAGAGGTCTCTAGCAGCATGTACTTATGTCCTGATGAAAGCCATCATTTGCTTGTTGATTATGGCTGTCTTAGTTTATTTGGGCTTCTATAACAAAAATCTATAGACTTATGTGTGGCTTACAAACAACAGACATTTATTTGCATGGTTTTTGAGGCTAGAGATCAGGATGCCAGTGCTGTTGGGTTCTGGGAAAGGCCCTCTTTTGGGTTGCTGAATTCTTTTTTTTTTTTAATTTTTTTTTAGTTGTTGATGGATTTTTATTTTATTCATTTATTATTTATATGTGGTGCTGAGGCTTGAACCCAGTGCCTCATGCATGCTAGGCAAGCACTCTACCACTGAGCTACAGCCCCAGCCCCTGAATTCTTATCGTATCCTCACATGGCAAAAAGAGGGGCCCTCTGGTGAGAGTTCTCTGGGGTCTTTTATAAGGGTGCTAACCCCATTCAAGAGGGCTCCACCCTCATGACTCCAAAAGTCCCCGCCTCCTACTACTATCACATTGGGAGTTGGGATTTCAACATATGAATTTTAGGGGGACAAATTCAGCCCACAACAATGACCAATTTACAGATATTAAGAAAGCATCAACTCCAGCAGCAGCCTGGAGACAGTAGGCTTGTTTATTGGCCAGGAGAAATCTCTTGAGGCAAAAGTAAATGGTGTCTTTGTGGTCATTTGCTTTTTTCCTGCTTCTCTATTCCATTCTTGTAAGGCAATATAGTCATAACAACCACAACAATAGCAAACACCAACAGGGCCTTTATACTATGTGCCAAGCACAGATTCATCTACTCAATCTTTACAACAACCTTATGAGGCAGATTTTTATTATTAGCCCATTTTACAGATGGATAAAACAAAGGGAAAGTTAAACAACTAACAAGGAAGGAATCAGGACTTGAGCCTGGGAAGTCTGGCTCCAGAGTCTATGCTCTGACAGGACTTTACTGTTGAACAGGACTTTGTTGAATCCTGGCCCTGTCACTCACTGGTGATTTGATCTTGGATTGGACCCTGAAACACTCTGAGCCTTTGCTTCTCAATCTGTTTTCGTTTGTGAGAATAATAAAAGCATGCCCTGATAGGGTTGCTGTGAGATTTAGTTAGATGACAAGTACAAAGGCCTCACTGTGTTGCCTGGCGCATCCTAAGGGCTCAGGAAGTGGCTTTTACAAACAGCAAGAGGCCAGTATGTTGCAAGCAGCCATCAGCCTTCTTGGTCCAGCGCTGGTCCTGGGGAGAGAATGGAAGGATGGTTGGCTGAGGGTGAGCTCTTGATGTCTGCAATACTGTGGGACATCCCTGGACTCAGGATTACAAACTGGAGTTGAGGGAAAATGATCCATTTTCCAAAAGAGATTAGAAAAAATGTTGCTTTGGGAAAGGCATTTAGTGCTTATTGTTGTGGAGGTGGGTCAAGTCTGTCAATAGGAGGAGGCCACGGAGATTGCTCTGCAGCTCTGTATACTTGGGGCTAGTCTTCCCTCCTCTCACCCCCAGAATCATTCATTCTGCCTTCCTTATCCCCTCTGAGGAGCACCCTGGATACAGAGCCTGTGCATCCCCATCAACGACCCACCTGATGAAGCATCTTCCCTTCATCCAGTGATACTGGAGAGAGGGGGAACTGAAGTAGAAGGACTCCGTGTGCCCACACATGTCAGCCGTGGTATGAAAGGTGAGAGGTCACAGGTCACCAGCCTCAGCTGAAGACAGTTCCCTAAACTAACCAGATGTAAAAGAAACCCTGCAAGAAGACAATGAAGAAAAATTTTTTTATTAAAACCACAATTAAGCATATCCACAGTGTATCCATACACGGAGCATTGTTCAGCTATAAAAAGAAATAGTGTGCTGATACGAGTCACAACATGGATGAACCTTGAAAACAATATACTAAGTGAAAGAGCTGCAGACACAACGTATGGCTATATATTGTGTGGTTCCATTTAATGTCCAGAAGAGGCATAGAGATGGGCAGATCAGTGGTTGGCAGGGGCCAGAGGGAGTGAAAAATGATTGGTGATGGGTACAAGGTTTCTTGTTGGGATGATGAAGGTGTTCTGGGGATATAGAAGGGATGGCTGCATGGTATTGTGAATATACCAAAATCATTTCAACTTGCTTCCAAAATACTTAGAGATTTTTTTTTTCTTTCAGGAAATAAAATTTAAAAATTAAGCAATAAATTTCAACATTCTAAAACAAATACCAGAAGGCCATTAATTTTAAAACTATCAATCTTTGTATTTTGCCTATTCTAAAATTTTCTACATAACCATGAATTGCTTTTTGTTTTTTTTAAAAAAGCTTACTTTGAAATAATTATAGATCCACAGGAAGTTGCAAAGAGTACAAAGACCCCATGTACCCTCAGTGTGCCCCAATGTACAAAGACCCCATGTACCCTAAGTGTGGTTACAATCTTACACAACTCTGGTACACAGGGAAGCTGGGAGTGCACAGTGTACAGTGTGTATGTATAGTTCTCTGTCACATGTGTTTGTGTAACTAGTACTGTGATAAGGGACGTCAAATTGGGGGCTGGGGGTGTAGCTCAGTGGTACAGCATGTGTCTAAACTGCATGAAGCTCTATCCCCAGTACTGCAGGAGAAAAAAGGGAACTATTGTATCACACCAAAATTCTGGTCCTGTACCCAACAGTCCTAAGCTTGGCAACTGCTCATTTGTTCTCCATCTTGAAACTTTGCCCTTTCAAGAATATTATTTAAATAGTCTTAGAGTATGTGCCCTTTTTTAAGTAAAATATTTTGTACACTTAATATAGTATTATACAATAACAATGCATTGATAGAACATTAATATAAGTAGCTAATTAGTATTATGATATTTTAAAAATTAATCTGTTTATTGGTTCTTTTTAGTGTACATGACATTAGGATTCATTTGGGGGGGTACTGAGGTATTGAACTCAGGGACACTCAACCACTGAGCCACATCCCCATCCCTATTTTGTACTTTTTTTAGACACAGAGTCTCACTGAGTTGCTTAGCACCATGCTTTGTTGCTGAGGCTGGCTTTGAACTCGTAAGCCCTCTGCCTCAGCCTCTCTAGCTGCTGGGATTAAGGTGTGCGCCACTGCACTTGGCAACATTAGGATTCATTTTGATATAATTATAAAAGCCTGGAATATAATCTGCTCTAATTCAGTTCCCAGTACTTCTCCTTTGAGATCAGCTTTTTTTTTTTTTTTTCCCCATTCAGCATGATGCCCTGGAGGTCCATCCAAGTTGTTGCAGATGTCAATAGATTGCTCTTTTTCTATTCCTGGGGAGTATTCTATGGCATGGATGTACCCTAGTTTGTCTATTTACCTGTTGGACGATATTTTGTCTGCTGCTGGATTTGGACTCTTACAAATAAAACTGTTAGAAACAGCAGGTATTCGTGGAGATGTAAGCTTTCATTCCTCTGGGATAAATGCCCAGAAATACAATTGCTCAGTGAAACCTTAAGTATATATGTGTTTAGTTATTTAAGAGACTGACAAACCAGCTTCTAGAGTAGCTGTACCATTTTACAGTCTGCCAGCAACATAGGAGTGATCCAGTGTCTCTGCATCCTTGCCACCACAATTTTTGACCTTAGCTGTCCTAGTGGGTGTGTAGCCTTATCTCCTCGTGGTTTTTTTTTTTTTTTGGTACTGGAGATTGAACTCAGGGGTACTCGATCACTGAGCCACGTCCCCAGCCCTATTTTGTGTTTTATGTAGAGACAGGGTCTCACTGAGTTGCTTAGCACCTCACCATTGCTGAGGCTGGCTTGGAACACGCGATTCTCCTATCTCAGCCTCCCAAAGTGCAGGGATAACAGGCTTGCGCCACCGCACCTGACTTCTCCTCATGGTTTTAACTGGCATTTCTGTAGTGATAGTGATGTTGAATATCTTTTTCACATGCCCATTCGCTATCCATATGTACTCTTTAGTGAAATTTCTTCCTATCATTTGCCCATTTGTACTTTGTTTTCACGGTTGAATTTTGAGTTCTTTATATATTGTAAAGAGGAATCCATTGTCAGAATGTGTGGTTTGCAGAAATGTTCTTTCCTCTTGCAACTTGTCCCTTCATTCTCTTAACAATGTCCTTCCCAGAGCAAAAGTATTTTTAAAAAAAAATTTTGATGAAGTCTAATTTAGAGATCTTTTTATGGATTGTGGGTTTGTGTGTGTGTGTACTAGAGATTGAACCCAGGGCCTTGTGCTTATACTCTACCACTGAGCTAAACTCCCAACCTTGCTTTGTGCTTTTGACATTGTCTAAGAACTCTTTTTTCCACAAGCTTAGGCCCAACATATTGTCTCCTATGTTTTCTTCTCCTGTATTTTATAGTTATAAATTACTTTTGCTGGGGGGTGAGTACTGGGGATTGAACTTAGGGGCACTCAACCACTGAGCCACATCCCTAGCCCATTTTTGTTTTTGTTTTGTATTTTATTTAGAGACAGGTTCTCACTGAGTTGCTTAGTGCCTCGCTGTTGCTGAGGCTGGCTTTGAACTCATGATCCTTCTGCCTCAGCCTCCCAAGCTGCTGGGATTACAGGCATGTACCACGGAGCCTGGCATGAACTACTTTTTGAAAAGGCATTTTTTTTCCTAAACACGGGAAATGCATGCCCATTTTAGACCATTGGAACACTGAAAAAAGCTAAAGGGAAAATTGAAATCACTAGTAGTAATACCAATACCTCAAAATATGTTTTAGTATTGGACTTGCAGTTTTAATAAAAACATGACCTCTTTTCTAATGGGAAAACAGAACCCTCCAATGGTCAACTGCACCATGGAGAACCGCCTGAAAGAGGGGTGCTTCTCCAAATGCTGAGATTAGCTGGGGGAGTTGCCATTCAGAAAAGATCGAGAACTACTGATCCAAATGGTAAAACTCATATTTATGAACCACAGCTGTTTGTCACAGATTGTAATCACCCCACTAGATAAAGAAGCTATATAAGAACACAGGTTGCTACAGCAGAAAAGAAACAGAAAATAGCCATGTTGGAAATCACGGGACTGTCACTAAGGGTAGTGCCAAGTTTGAGGGTGGACTAGGTCTGTGTGTGTTTGGTGGCTTGAGACAGAGGCTGATCCAGCATGAAGATGCACAAGTGTTGGCTCCTGTTGTGTTCTGTTGCAGTTGAGAATGTAGCTTAGTGGTGGACCACTTGGCTGGCATAAGCAAGGCCCTGGGTTCAAGCCCCAGCACTGGAAATATGAAATTTATTTTGTTGGAGAGTAATTTATTGAGGTTCTCTTTTTCCAGCTCTGGCATATGGGGACTTCTGAGAGGAAGCATCTTTCCATCCCCACTTCTGATTCCTGGGGTCCTGGAACTCTGCTTTTGGCACACACTCCTACCTGTCTGATATGGTCACATGGTAACATTTGCGACCCAGCAGTGAACTCTAGTAGCAACTCTGCCCCCACAACAAACGGGTCTTAAAAAGAAGTATTAGCTGGGCTGGGGGGTGTAGCCCAGGGGTGGAGTGCATGTACAACTAGGCCTTGGGACCCACCCCAGGCAACTACCCCCCCCATAAAAAAATGAAGCATTAGATATTTCACAGAAATTTCCCCCTAACTTCCGCTCCCAAGATTCCAGGAAGCTGATAATCAAGTAAACTTGCTATTTAATTTGTTTTATGAAGTTAAGAAACAACCCTGAATTTTATTTGGTCGATCCAAATGTTCATGTCAGTTTTACATCCACTGGAACATTGTTTGAATTGTGTGACTCTACATTTGCAAATAAAATATTATTTTTTGATTACCAAGGGAGAATGCCTGTTGTTTATTGAATACCAAGGAATCGAGTGAAACCTGATTTGATGCTGACAAACGCAAAAATTTTCATAAACATATAGATTAAAAGGTAATTATGTAGTAAAAATTGCAACTGAAATGTCCATCAAAAGGGACTCAGCCGGGCGCTGTGGCATACGCCTGTAATCCCAGCACTTTGGGAGGCTGAGACAGGAGAATCGTGAGTTCAAAGCCAGCCTCAGCAACAGCGAGGCTAAGCAACTCAGTGAGACCCTGTTTCTACAGAAAACACAAAATAAGGTTGGGGATGTGGCTCAGTGATCGAGTACCCCTGAGTTTAATCCCTGGTACCAAAAAGTAAAAATAAAAATAAAAAACGGACTCAGTTAACATAAATTATGATGCACCCATACAAAAAGTCAGCATTTATTACCACAGAAACAAAGGTGCCTACATATAATGAATCAAAATTTAGGTTTCAAATTCTCATAAAGAACTTGATCCTATCTTTTAAAAGATATTGAGGAAGAAAAATATTATCAGTAATAATCTCTGGGTTACTAAGTTATGGGAGATTGTATTTTTTTCCTGGGTTTTCCAAGTCTAGTTGCGTGGAAATTCTGTTGCCTTATAATCAAAAGGAAGAAGAAAAACCACAAATTGCTAGCAATGGTCACAAGGTGGTATGTTCAATAGAACTGCATATGTAATTTATAATTTTTTACTTACTAGTTCATTGTTCAACTTATAAAAAGTTGATAGCTAAAAACATTTAAGTGGGACAGGGAGCATAAAGGTAGGTAAAATGTGACAGTTCTTTCCTTGTGACTCCCCAGAAGCCATTCCACATGTAATTATGGTGCAAAACATATATTTAAAGCAGAAGTTGAATAGTGGGCACAGATCAGAAATATGAATGCTAATGTGAGTAGGCATGAGACTTCTTTGCCCAAAGTGAATCAAAGTCAGCCATCTACTGCTCGCCATTCCTTCACCCACTATCACGTCACCCCCTCATAAATGCACTGTCCTTCAAATAAGGGAGATCACTCTCTGAACACATGGGTTCTAACAGACTTTGCCCCCCTAGCCAGGCATGTGAGTCAGCATGGGCTCTGATACCCAGACAAATAGAGTCCAGTTGAATTTCATACTGTTTCAACAGTGACTCACAAAGGCATTGAATCCTGCTCCTGGGTGCACAGAAGGCTATGTCTTTTCTCCTGTACTGCCCTTTTCCTGCATTTGCTTTTTAACATAGTTTAATAGTT